>JAXIVJ010002698.1:0-57500 GCA_036785665.1 Chirona hameri | reverse complement strand
TGGGAGGAAGCCAACCCGGGAGACCAGCCGGCGCGGAAGACGCGAAAGGTGGTCACCTACGAGGGCCTCACTAACTTTCTCCCGCCAAGGTCCACCGACCTTGTCGAGGTGGATAAAAATGTCCAGGAGATGACTAAGAGCACGTCATTGGAAGAGATAATCAGACTCATGGAGGTGACTTACCCAGACCGCAGGGACTTGATTGTGAGGAAGAAGGTTTCCGTTCCTGTCATCCGTCAGCGCTACCCGCACCTATTCACCCAAGATAGCGTGAGTGAATTATCTGTTCTGCCTGTTTTCTTCATTCATGTCGTTCTCTGCACAACAATGTCTTTTTCATACCATGTAACTATGTGGCCTTTTCCTTCTTAAGTTTTCGGAAATTATTTGAACATGTTCATATTTCATCTTGTTTTTATATATTACTTATCTATTTTGTCCCATCACATGCAAGGAAATACAAAAATGATGCTAGTACTTATTTTGCATTGCCGCCATTTCTCGTTCATGTCTGTGTTTACTACGTGACAGTAGTTCTGACCGTACTTGTACGTGTTCTGTTTACAGATGTGGCGGGAAATGAAATTGATGGGGTTAAACAAAACTCCAGAAGAGGTGCTGCTTGCTGTTGACAGCATCCTGGAGCGCGTCCAAGATGTCGTGGGATGTCCCTCTGGTACGTTCCGACAGCTATCTGCTATTAGGGACTTAACATTCCTGTCCTTTCCTGTCCTGACGAATCACAAATTTCACACATAATATTAACGGACTTAACATTGACACCGCTGTCATGTTGACGCCCCCTCCCGCGGATAGTGGCTGAGCGACCGGGTGATAGCCTCTACCCGGGCTCGAATTATTGTTACCATTACATGTAAATGGAAGGTGCTCTTAATATGGCCTCTGAAAACGGCTCATAAAAACTAAGCGCTTTCCAATCACTTGTAATTCAAACAACTATCTGTGCCCGGATAGACACTATCGCCCGATTGCTCACAGTTTTGCCCCTGGCTCCGTCCACTACTCGGGACCTGAGCCAGGGGTGAGACTGAGGGACCGGGCGATAGCCTCTACCCGGGCTCATATTCTTGTTACAACAAGTCAATGGAAAGCGCTCTTAGTTTTCATAGGATTTTGAGAGGCCATATTGATCAAGTTGGCGTCAGGTTCGAGTCGACAAGTGCGAAAACACGGTCGAATTCGAACAATTTGATAATTATCCTTAAAAATGCATGCACGCACACGCACTAATGTCCTCATACAGCATGACGTTAACAGTGGTTGCCGGCTGGTGGCCATGAACAACGCGATTTGTGATTATGACTTGTGATTCTGAAGCATTTTGTTTTCTTTTGTTCCCAGAAAAGGCGGCGCTCTCCCTCTGCTGGCTGCTGGGGGAGGGGACGGAGGTGTTCGTCGCCGACACCGAGGCTGTCGACCATCGGGGAATGCAGCCCATGGTAGTCGGGTATGAAGTGCGGGTGGATGGGGAGGTGCTGGTGCGGGTTGACGGGCAGGTAGAGGCACTCATCATGTGGTGCCTGACACACTACCTGTTCTCACTCAAATACGGCAAGGGAAAGAAGACAGCCATGATCGTGGGGTGGACTCTAGGGGTGGAGCCTCACACCCGTCTAACGAAGCAGCTGCACACCACGCTGGACAGGCTTGGTGTCAGAGTCGTCTGAGCCGAGCGATTCGTGTGGCCCACCCGCCCTCCCGAAGCGATTCGTGTGGCCCACCCGCCCTCCCGAAGCGATTCGTATGGCCCACCCTCCCTCCCGAAGCGATTCGTGTGGCCCACCCTCCCTCCCGAAGCGATTCGTGTGGCCCACCCGCCCTCCCGAAGCGATGCGTGTGGCCCACCCGTCTTCCCGAAGTGATTTTGATGTGTTCAGAAATACATAACCATTGTCATTATGTGTTTTTGTTTCGGGAGCGCGTTGAGGTCGGCACGGTGACGGTTGACGGTGAAGTCGTTGACTAGGGCCAGGCGAAAGTAATTACCACGAGTGGGAATCGAACCCGAATTCCGGCATTGGATCAACAATGCTTACTCATAGTAGTAGTATCGTAGCGCCCTCATAGCAGCCATATTTTGGGCTTGTCACGGATTGGTTGGATAGTCAGCAGGTATTGTGCAGCCATTGCAGTTAATTGGTCATAGCCATGCTAGCCCTTGTTGCACCCTTGTAGTCCGCACTCGGGGCATACAGGAGATGTTGTAAGGCCATTGTAGTAAGCTGGCTAAGACCTTGTTGCTCCTTTGTAACAACGCTGTGGCGAACGTACAAGGTTCGAACCAGTGCGTAACTACCCCTCGTAGCACTATTGTCGTACCATGGTAATACTAGCTCTGAACAAGGGAAATCGCGTACAAACCTTGTTTTGGGTACAAGAGTTTGGGTACACAAGCTTTTCCCTAGTACTTGCTATGTAGACAATGGTACGACAAGCTTAAACGTGTCTAAACCTTGTAAAAATTTAGTTGTGTGCCACTGGGTATCTAAATCATTGGCGTGCATGGAGCAGTGTCCTAGGATTTCAAAATTTTGGTAGAAAATGACACCCTATGGATAATATTCTTCCACTCTTTCTCTCAGTTTTACTGTGAATTTCCACTCCCTAAACTAAGATGTATTTGATAACTAGAAGCATTAGGATATACTAACCGTTTTCCTCCACAGGCTGAAAAGTATTGCCATGTGTAACAGCCAATTCTGATTGGTCAGTTTTGTCAAAGCCTAGTTCATCATATGGTCTTTTTAGGCTGAATATTCCACTCTTAATGCTTATTTTTGGCTGAATTTCCCACTCCACAACCTGTCTTCAAATACCATGTCTGTGTGATGTTTGTTATGGTGGAACATGCCCGCAGTTGTGCTAATGATAGGTAGCTGCTTATTAGACAAACATGTTAGTCAATATTCAGTCAGGAGTCACATTGATAGGTAGTCAATGTCCAAATGATGTACTGCTTGATGATGTTAGTTTATCAAATGTAGGAATGTATGACGTATGTGGACGAGTGGTTTGGTGTGTCAGACTCTGGATCTAAAGACCCGATTTCGATTCCCAGCAGCAAACATTTTCGCAGGCTTCGATTTTCACCACGGTGTAACAACGCTAATGACAATAGCAGTTGCATGTGTGGCTAAATAACCGAGCCTTACATACGTGAAATAGTACAACAAATGTTGTATAAATTTGTTACCACACCATCAGCAGACCCACCCCCCACCCCAAAAAAAAACTGGTTACATTTTGTGTCCTAAATCTGTCTTGCAATGTTTTCCAGGAGTTACAACTTGTGCTCGATCCAATCATGCTGCAACTGGGTCGTATCCAGCACGAGCGGTTGGGGTGGCGGAGCCGGTGCAAGGCGACGTGGAAGGCCTTCACCGGCAGTTCCGGTTTTATATCATAATTTCGCTCATCGCCAACGACTTAATTTTCGCTACATTGACTGTATGTCATTTTAGCAATGATCACAATCGCTTCTGATAGACAGTTATAATAGAGTAGTTCATTCCCTATTGTCTTTGAAAGATATTCACCAGGCAAATTAGTAGCAATGTCCAGAGCATTCTTTGCTGCCTAGCCTTCAAGTTAGGTTTTAAGTTAAGGTCAGAAAAACAGCAAGCCCTGGTAAAGAATACTTAAAGCTGATGGGTGGGGGTCTTGTGTGGGATCCGACCTACACAAAGTATACAATTCTTCGGATTGCAGTTTACCCAGATGACATCGCATAAACATGCCTCGGTCAACAATTTATCACTCCAACTTATTTGGTAGCATTATGATTAATAACAAAGTTAACAAACTGTGAACCTATTGTTTGCATTTATTTGGTAATAAAATGTTTCAGAAGTAAACTATAACAATTAATTTGTTGTTTTATGAACAGCTTTGTTTTTGCTGTGTCCTTGCCAGGTGGGGATCGCTTGGACGAGGGCATCGGCGCGTCATCCCTTCGTGCGTCGTCTGTGGGATCCGACGCGCGTACCAAAGCCCGCAAGGTTTTTACAGTGGCTACTGTAGACGTGCCGTCCGGTCACCACTCAGTCACAATCCAGCGTCGGAGACACATCTGTATTCACTCCGGCAGTACACCCGCGTCCCCGCTCCACGGCTCCAAGAATCCCGGCCGCCACACTCGCCCCACACCAGGTCAGATCAAAGGTCATCACGTGACCGTCCGGACACACACAGCACAACCAATCAGCGCCGCCCGGCCAAGGACGGCCACGCGGGGAGGAGACGGCGACCGGCCGGCAGCGCAGCCCGGCCGGCTGACAAGAGGCGGCACGGCCCCTTACACTCTTCCTCGCTCATGAAGATCAGCCCTCGAGTGACACCAGTCTCCTCCGCGTACGACATCCCTGGGGACCAGAAATGAATTGTTACTCGGTGTAACAATTCGAACGCTCTGTCCTGGCAGAGCGTTAAAATCAGATTGCACAGTGAAAACGTACAGAAAGGCTGTCAGGACATGGTCCACCGTAGTAGCAGGCTCCGATTTCGCTTTACCCCAAAAGGACACGTTTAAGTACGTACTTGGCAACCAACGGCCGATTAGTCACCAAGTCAGGGGCATTCAAAGCAACGGGCAAGCAGTGTTGCGACCAGGTGCTTAGGGAAAAGGAACGGAAGAGTAAACCAACGTAACGCATCTCACAAGTCCCAATTGGACGCCTTAACTAAAGCCGGTGGGTCCGGCGGTCGTATGAAGGAGGGAAGGATAAACCAATGTAACACATCTCACATCGAACACTAAAGCCTTAACTAAACCCGTAGCGGTCGGGCGGTTGCCTCTCACGCACCGACCGCCTGAATTCCACAGGAGGTGCTAGCTGAGAACCCACACCATCAGGCCGCTCAGAGTCGAGAGCCAGCTGAGCTGAGTCAGGACCGACTGCAGCATCTGCAGGGTCGGCGCCCGTCACAGACTCAACAGCGGCGTCATCAACGCCGACCGTCAAATCCGGAGAACACTCAGCCCAGTGAGATGGGGGCACCGAGGACGCGGCGCGACGGGGCAGCGGCACAGGACGGAACCTCAGCAGACTTCCCTCACCTTCTCCCACGGGAATCTCACACGGGCTGGGCTGCTCTGGGTCAGGCGTCACGTTCACATGAGGACACTGTTTTACTGGGCTGGGACTGTTCACCACCGGAGACGGGACGGTATTTGGCTTAAGCCTATTGTGGTGGACACACAACATTTTACCGTCGTCAGTTTTCACACGGTAGTTCAAGTCACCTCGCTTGGCGACGATCACAGCTGGTTTCCAGGGCCTCATGAATTTATGATACTCCCCCCGTTTAGCCACCCCCCTGAAAAGCAGAACCCGGTCACCCACACTGTAATTGAAAGAATTCAGCTTCCGTTCATACAGCCGCTTGTTTTGCTGGTGCTTTGCATCTGAAATTGTTATCGCCTCACGGTAAACGGCACGAAGGCCCTCACACAGCTCGTCAATATACACGACAGCCGACTTGGAGCGGGCAGTGTGCGGGGCGTCAATCTCTGCGTCAATGGGAAGTCGGGGAGCACGTCCAAACATCATGAAAAAGGGACTATAACCCAGCGACTTGTGGATCTGCGAGCGATAACCAAGCATCAGTAGAGGCAAGTGTTTGTCCCACTCAGTGTGGTTCTCAGACAGGTATTTAGCCAGCATTCCCAATATGGTCCTGTTAACCCTCTCGCAACGGCTGTTGCCCTGAGGATGAAAAGCTGTCGTGTTAGTTTTCTGGATGCCCATGATACGGCACAACTCAGCCACCACCTGACTCCTAAAATTGGCGGCGCAGTCAGAGTGTAGATACTTTGGGCATCCGTAACGAGAGAACACTTCGGAAGCCAATGTCTCAGCCACAGTAGTCGCCAACATGTCCTGTAAAGGGAATACTTCTACCCACCGTGTGAAATGGTCGCAGACGACCAATAAGTGTTTGTTACCACGGCCTGTGGTTGGGAGGTCAGTCAGGAAATCTATGGAAACCATCTCCCATGGCTCAGACGAGTACAGCTCACCCATCGCAGCACGAGGTTTGGGTGACGGATGATTACGCCCGGCGCAGCGGTCGCACTGTTTACAAAACGTAACAACATCGTCTGACATGCCCATCCAGAAAAACCGACCTTGAACCTGTTTCAGCAACTTTTCACACGCAAAGTGGCCACCACACGGGCCAGCATGGAGGGAGGTGAGTACTCCTGCAATCAGACCAGGCGGCACGATCACCTGTAAACTCTCAGGGGCACGCGGACGACAGCGGAAAACCTTGAAAAGGACACCGTCAAGTAAGCGAAGCCGCTGCCAGTGCCGCAGCCACGGTTTCACGCCACTGGACACGGCATGACGAGGGGGACACGGTCCTTCAGCCAGCAGGCGTGCCAGCTCCGATAACACCTCATCCTTTGCCTGTTCACCCTGTATGAAACTGAGTGGCCAGTCTCGAGCCGACACGCGAAAGCAGCTTTCTGTCTGACAGGCGACATCTTCCTTCGGAGACGGTCGCCGACTGAGCGCATCAGCTGCGACGTTTTGCGCTCCCGGACGAAACACGATCTGAAAATGAAAATTACCCATGATCTCCAGCCACCGGGCCAGCATACCTGTGGGTTTTTTGAAATTGTACAGCCGTTGCAGGCTGCTGTGATCAGTACGTAACCTGAACTCCTTGCCTTTAAGGTAATGAGCGAATTCTTGGACAAACACCACACATGCCAACAATTCCTTTTTCGTGGTACTATAATTTTTCTGAGCTTTAGACAGTGTGTGACTACCATAAGCAATGACACGCTCGGCTCCGTCCTGCTCCTGTAACAAAACGGCACCAATGCCCTGGTCACTTGCGTCACAATCCAGCGTGAATGCTCCTCCTCCGTTACCGAGCCTGGGAAAAGCGACTATCGGGGCCTCACTCAGAGCCCTCTTAAGCTGCACAAATGCGTCATCCGCCTCCGGTGACCACTGAAACTGAACATTCTTGCTTGTGAGGCGAAACAGCGGAGCAGCTATGGTGGCGAAAGTCTTAACGTACTTACGAAAATATGAGCAGAGACCCAAAAAGCTGGACACTTCCTTCATCGTCCGTGGAAGCGGCCAATCCCTTACTTTCTGGACCTTATCAGGATCAGCTGAAAGACCCTGACCCGAGACCACATGACCGAGAAACTTGACTTCTCTTCTGAAAAACTGGCACTTACTCAGGTTGAGCGTGAGACCCGCTGCACGCAGCCGGAGAAGTGTTTCATCTAAAGCTGCCAAAACCTCAGGGAAAGACTTCCCATGAATGATTATGTCATCGAAATAGTGAACACATGAATGAGCTGGCATATCACCCAGCACGATGTTAAGCAGCTTACAACATGTGAACGGGGCAGAAGCTAAACCAAAACACATGCGCTTATATCTAAGGTTGCCGAACGGTGTAGTAATCGTAGCCTTGTCACGATCAGCCGGATCAATCGACACTTGGTGATACGCGGCATTCATATCAAGGATACAATATAAGGAGGATCCAGACAGTGCATCCAACGTATCATCGATTCGTGGAATCGGATACGCTGGTAGACGAGTACAGGCATTCAGTTTTCGCATATCGGCACAAATCCTCAGGTCACCGGATTTTTTCTTAACCAGGCAGATGGGAGAGGACCAGCTGCCTTCAGACTCTTCGAGAACACCATCTCTGACCAGCTGATCAAGCTGCTCCCTCACTGCATCCTTCACATGCGGGGGAATGCGACGCGGTGACTGACGTATCGGGGGATGGTCACCAGTGTCAATACGGTGCGTCACCAGCGTGGTATGGCCGATATGGCCGTCGAACATGCTGCTGTGCTTCTCTAGAACTCTGAACATGGCCTGTCGCTGTGGGTCAGAGAGGTCAGCACCAGACAGATCAACAGACGACCCGAGATCGACAGACTCGCTGCCCTCTGATCGGGGCTCAGACGCCACCTCCTCAAAGCTAACCTCCAGCTCTGCCACCTGCGAATGTTTCGGAAGCGTAATGTAGTCAGTCGTCACATTCCGTATCAGCAGGGGAACAGACGAGTCAGAGACAGTGGCGAGGCATCTCACCACCTCCACACCGGGAATTTCGAGGCACGGCTCCACAAGAACGGGACCCGAGTGATCACAGAGATGTGCATAGCCTTTCACAAAACACTCAGCTGCTGGGGGCAAGGAAAAGTCACGGCCTAAGACTGCTCGGCCAACAAAAGTCTTCTCAGCAGATATCGACCGCACATGGTTTTGTTCAACCAGCAGCAGTCGCTTACTGGCCAGATCGATAACACAGGGCACTACCTGCAAAAACTCCAAACCGAGGAGGCAAGGAACATCAATATCCTCGGTGATATAGAAATAAACTAAATGAGTACGGTTCGCGACCTGAATCGGCACCTTAGTTCGCCCCAACAGCGGCAGCTCGCCCTGTGAAACTGTTCTCGCTCTGGCGGCGGTCCTCTGGAGAACTGCATTGGGGAGGACGTCAAAAACCGCTTTGTTTAACACGTTAATTGTAGACCCAGTATCCAGGAGAAAGTTACACGGCACACCTGAAATTGCACCTGAAAACGTCATTCGGTCATCGAGCACTAAACTGGCAGCATCGTTACTCAACTCAGACGGTGCTGCGCTTAACGGGCGTTTCGGGGCCACGGGCTTGCGCTCTGAGCCGTGACCCCCAGCTCGTTTCCCCGATATCGAAGGAGTATTGAGTTGAATAGTTGTGATTAGCGTAGCTTACGTTCTAAGTGAGAAAGATTTCGAAGTCATGGCAGCTCGACCAGTGGAGCAGATGGAAGAGATGTTGAACCTACTCCGCAACGTCATGCCAGGAGCCGCAGGAGGAGGAGGGGCGGAGGCGGCAGCCATGGCTGCTGTCCCCTCTGGACGGGCGGAGGACAACCCGAGGATAGCGAATGTCATCGACTATCTAAAGTCGCATGCTCTGCCGGCTGTCTCCGGCGTCTTGACAGATCAGACCACTTGCCCTGCGGGTGTCACGTTCGCGACGGGCGCGACCATCAAGCCCTTCCCGACAACAGCGTACGTTCCGGCTCCTGTCAACCCAACTGACGCCCCTGCTGCTGCGGAAGCCTGGATGATCGACCTGGCTCTCTGCTGGGCACATGTGAGGGCCGGGGGGAGGAGATCAAGGATGCCTTCGCACTGGGGGCAGCCGTGGCCTACTATCTCCTGAGGAGGGGGAGCCCGGCCAGTGCTGAGCCCTTCGAGACTCCTGATGCGGCCGTAAAAACGGCAGCAGTCGACTATCTCAAGTTGCACCCAGACCTCCCTATGGGGATCGGGTCTGTGAAGCTGGAAGGGGGCGCGTTCGTGACTACAGTACAAACAGCGAATAACGCGTTCTTCCTCCTGGCCCTGGCGGCGGGCCACGGGCGGACAATGACAAGAGAAAGGATCAACAAGTTCACCAAAGCTGCAAACGAGCCAGTACCGAGAGTAACATGCCTGCCCTCTCCCGACGACATGATCGCGTTCTGGAATGGGCTGGCTGCTGCAGGAGGTGTCGGGAATGATCTGCAGCTATGATCTGGCAGCTATGATCTGCTGCTGGTACCGAGGAGGGAGGGTTGTGAGAAAGGAATGAAACAGCACCGGGTCGCTACTGATGCCGGGGAACGCTTCTTTAACCAGCTGCTTAAACTGGACAACATACGTGTTAAGTGATGACGTTGGGTCGAACTTTAGCTCACGGAGCCTGCTGTGTGCTTCGAGCGTACTCGACCTGTCAAAAAATCGCCGCAAACCAGCCACAGCCACACTGTACGTTTCTCTCTCCTCCGGTGGAAGTGCTTCGAAAGCATCTCGTGCCACCGCTGTGAGAGTGAGAGGCAAGAAGCGAAGCTTGAGCTCATCATCGAATCTATGATACGTGAAAAATGTGTCCAAATCAGCCAAAAATCTGCTGAAGGCCCCGTTTCGAGAATCCGCTCCAGAAAATTTCGGAGCCTCAAAGGAGAACCCACCCACAGCTCCCCGCGGTTCCTCATCAGTACCACTTCTATCCCCCTCTGGCTTCATGATGACAAAAAACAAATACAATTTACAAGTCACACACAAAATAACTTATCTTTAATGATGGCAGCAGACACCCAGTGTCGGTGTAAGCGGGCGGCTGCTGAGCAGTGAGCAGACGCGTAGACTCGGCAGGCTCAGCAGCAGGCGCGCGGCAGCAGGCGCGCGGAAGTAGGCGCGCAAACCAGACAGTGGGCGCACAACAGGCGCGCCGACTCGGCAGCAGGCACGCAGCAGCAGGCGCGCGGGAACAGGCGTGGCGGAACAGGCACACAGCAGGCGCGCTGACTCGGCAGCAGGCACGCAGCAACAGGCGCGCGGCTCAGCAACAGGCGTGCGGCAACAGGCACACAGCAGGCGCGCTGACTCGGCAGCAGGCACGCAGCAACGGGTGCGCCGGCTCAGCAGCAGGCGTACGGCAGCAGGCACACAGCAGGCGCGCTGACTCGGCAGCAGGCACGCAGCAACAGGCGCGCGGCTCAGCAACAGGCGTGCGGCAACAGGCACACAGCAGCAGACATGTGGTCTCGGCAGCAAGCGCGCAGCAGCTGGAGTGCAGACTCGGCAGGAGGCACGCGGAAGCAGGATTGCGGACTCGTCGGCCGCACGGACCTGACAGCAGGTACGCAGCAGCAGGCGCGCAGACTCGTCAGCAGGCGTGCAGCAAGCGATCAGATGCATCGCATCGCAGGCCGCAGCGGCAGCAGGCGGCAGACGCAGCGGCCAGCAGTCGACAGACGCAGCGGCCAGCAGGCGGCAGACGCAGCGGCAGCAGGCGGCAGACGCAGCGGCAGCAGGCGGCAGACGCAGCGGCGGCAGGCGGGCGTCGTTCAGCAGCAACAGCCGCAGCAGGCGGCGTGCTGACTAACCGCTGTCACCATTGTAGACGTGCCGTCCGGTCACCACTCAGTCACAATCCAGCGTCGGAGACACATCTGTATTCACTCCGGCAGTACACCCGCGTCCCCGCTCCACGGCTCCAAGAATCCCGGCCGCCACACTCGCCCCACACCAGGTCAGATCAAAGGTCATCACGTGACCGTCCGGACACACACAGCACAACCAATCAGCGCCGCCCGGCCAAGGACGGCCACGCGGGGAGGAGACGGCGACCGGCCGGCAGCGCAGCCCGGCCGGCTGACAAGAGGCGGCACGGCCCCTTACACTACAAAGACATTCCGTTGTAGATTGTGCGGGTGGTGGCGGTACTATGTTTAGTACCGCCGACACCAGTGTAGAGATGGCGCCAGTGTCGCACACGTCCGCCATTACCGTTACAAATACAGTCCTCTCTGAGACGTCGTCGTGTGCACAGCGGAGTGACACTGAGACTCGAACATGGCGCAGCCGGCAGGGTCCGAGGGGAGCGACCCCGCCTCAGTAACTATACCGATGCCGAGTGACGACGAGGACCAACCAGTGACGCAATCAGCGGCCCACAGTGCCGTCCACAGTGCCGTCTCTCCGTCGATGGCGAGGGACGCCAAACCCCACCGACTGGAGCTGACCAGCGACCGCGGCGCCTCTTACCGGCTGTGGCGCCAGCGGTGGGATGATTACGCCATGCTGGCAGGGCTGTCGAGCAAGCCTCCGGCCCTGCAGATGGCAATCCTCCGCACCTGCCTGTCGGACGAGGCCCTGACTGTCGTGGCAAATTCCGACGCGCCAGCGGCCCAACGCAACGACCTGTCCGCCGTCCTGGCGCACCTCGAGCGCTACGCACGCGGCCAGGTGAACGAGGTGATAGAGCGGAGGACATTTAACATGTGCGCGCAGCTCAACGGCGAGTCATTTGATGACTTCGCCACGCGTCTGCGCGACTTAAGCAGGGACTGCGGTTTCTGTGACCACTGCAGGGATTCTCTAATCCGTGATCGGATGGTGGTCGGTCTGCGTGACCCAGCCACCATCAAACGCTTGTGCGCGGTGCCGTTGCTGTCGCTGCAACAGGCCACGCAAATCTGCCGGTCAGAAGAGGCCGCCGCTCGTGACGTCACGACCATCACGGGCAGCGACGCGGACGCCGTGTCCGCCTGCAGCACGCCGCGTCTCCGCGGCGACGCCCCCGCCCAGAACCGCCGACGCCAGGGGAGCCGCGGTGTCCGATTTCAGTCTCGGAGTCCCACCCCTCCCCGGCGCCGGCTGGGATCAGAGGTCGCCGAACCGGAGATGGACGACGCTCCGGCGGCCTGCCGTAACTGCGGTGAGCGGCACAGCCGTTCAGCCCGATGCCCGGCGGCCAACCGCCCATGTTATAACTGTGGACGACTGGGCCACCTGTCACGGATGTGCCGCAGCGCCCGACGCCCGTACGAGTCGTCGGCATCCGCCATCACCATGGCCACGACCGCGACGACCGCGGGCGGGTCGGCACCGACCGTCCGCGTGACCGTCACAGGTCGACAGACGGCGGACACCGGAGCTGACGTATCGGTGGCAGGCCTGGACTTCGCGCCCAAAATCGACGAACTTAACAACAACCTCCGGCCGCCGACAACCAACCCTCGCGCCGTCGACGGGCACACGGTCCGGTCTCGTGGCAGCCTGCCAGTGCGCATAAGCCTGGGTGATGTGACCGTGCGCGACACGGTACACATTATTCCAGGCGTGCCCCGCCTGCTACTCTCCTGGAGGACCGCTCGGTCCCTACGCCTTGTGCCGGCAACCTACCCGCAGCAGATCGCCACCGTCGCCACATCGACCGCGCCGCTGTCAGCCGCCGAGCCCGGCCGCGGTGGGACAGCGGCGCCGCCGCCGCCGGCCGCCGCCGCCGCTCACGGCCACCGCCGGCCGTCACCGTCGCCGCCGCCGGCGCCGCCGCGGGCCGGGCCGGCAGCGAGCGTGCTGCCACCTACTTCGGTCGATCCGACTACAGCGCCGCCGACCGCTACGGGACAAGCTGCGTCTGCTGAGAATCCGCTACACGAATTCGCCGATGTACTGGATGGTGTCGTCAGGGCTATGCCGGGCGAGGAGTTCCGGATCCACCTTCAGAGGAACGCTACCCCATTCGCGGTGCACGCACCTCGCCGAATCCCGCTGTCTATGCGAGAGACGCTCCGAGAGGAGCTCAACAGACTGGAGCGGGACGGCATCATCGCTCCGGTGACAGTGCCGACTGACTGGTGCGCGCCCATCGTTGTGGCACCGAAGAAAGACGGAGGCATCCGTCTGTGCGTGGACCTCACCAAGCTCAACCAGTCCGTGAAAAGGGAGCTGTACCAGTCCAGCACGCCAGCTGAGTGCGTTGCATCGATCGTGGCGTCTGAGGCCCGGTGGTTCAGTGTCTTCGACGCGGCCAAGGGATATCACCAGTGTCCTCTGACCGAGTCGTCACGCCACCTGACGACGTTCATCACGCCCTTCGGGAGATATCAGTACCTCCGCGCGCCGTACGGCATATCATCCATCAGCGAACACTACAACAGACGGATGGACGAGTGCTTCATCGACATGGACGGCGTCCAGCGTGTCGTTGATGACGTCATCGTCTACAGCAAGACGAAGGAAGAGCACGCCGCCCGAGTTCGCGAGTTCCTGACCCGGTGCCGGGACCGCGGGGTGGCGCTGAACCCGGCGAAAACTCAGCACCAGAGGCAGAGCGTCAAGTTCGCCGGCTTCATCGTGGCCGACAGCGGGTACACACCAGACCCGGCACTGACGAAGGCCATCGCCGCGTTCCCGGCGCCGAGTTCGCTGACGGAGCTGCGCAGCTTCTTCGGCCTCGCGAACCAGGTGGCTCCCTTCTCGGAGGACACTGCCGCACATCTGGAACCGCTGCGCCACCTACTGAGCGCGAAACGAAGCTTCGTCTGGGACAGCGGCCACCAGGCGGCGTTCGAGAAGGCGCGGGCAGCACTGGGCTCCGTTCGCACGCTGGCCTTCTTCGACCAGACACGCCCTACCCTGCTGTCGACCGACGCGAGCCGTCTGAAGGGGCTCGGGTTCCTCCTCCAGCAAAAACAGCCGGACGGCACCTGGCGTGTGGTCCAGGCCGGCTCTCGGTTCCTGACGGACGCGGAGAGCCGCTACGCCACCATCGAGCTGGAGCTGCTGGCAGTGGCCTGGGCGTGCCACAAGTGCCGCCTCTTTCTCAGCGGGCTCCCAGAGTTCGACGTTCTGACCGACCATCGCCCTCTCGTGCCGATCCTAAACTCAAAGAACCTCGAGGAAATTGAAAACCCGCGCCTCCAGCGCCTCCGCCAGAAACTGTCCATGATGAACTTCACCGCCAGATGGCAGCGCGGGACGGAGCACCAGGCGGCGGACGCCCTCTCCCGGTCTCCGGTGGACCCGCCCACCGCAGAGGACGAGCTGGCCGAGGACAGGTCAGCAGCCACCGTCTCCGCCGTCGTTCTCAGCGAGGCAGCCGAGCTCTGCACCGACCTCCGGCTGGACGAGGTACGGCGAGCAGCGGACCGAGACGAGGAGGCCCGACTGCTCCTACAGACCGTGATGGACGGCTTCCCGTCCCAGAAGTCCGACCTGCCGTCGCTCATGCGGCCCTACTGGCCGGTCCACGACCGTCTCGCCGTCGAGGACGGACTGGTCGTGTGCGGCTGCCGGCTCGTCATTCCCCGCCCGATGCGCGCGGCCGTGCTCGCCGAGCTGCACGCCAGCCACCAGGGGCGCGAAAAAACGACGAGCCGTGCCCGCCGGATCGTGTACTGGCCGGGGCTAAGTAACGATGTGGACAACGTCACGAAGAGCTGCCAGCCATGCCAACGCGAGCTGCCGTCCCACCCGCAGGAGACGTACCGGACCCGTGAGGCACCGGACCGGCCGTTCCAGCACCTCTGTGCCGATTTTTTCGAGCACGCCGGCCGGCACTACTTGCTAGCGGTCGACCCCTTCTCGGGGTGGCAATTCGTCCGCCCCCTTGGTCAGACCGCAACCGCTGCCCTGCTCGTGAGAGAGCTGCGGGGCATCTTTTGCATCGCTGGTGTCCCCGAGGTGCTATGGTCCGACGGCGGGCCACAGTTCACGTCGCGCGCTCTCGCTGTGTTCCTCAAGGAGTGGGGCGTGCAACACAGAACCTCGTCGCCGCACTACCCGCAGTCGTTTGTTTGTTTGTTTGTTGGGGCTTAAGGGCGCGACGACTGCATGGTCAATTTGCGCCCATAACGTTAACTACTTACTGATGCGAAAATATCACAGGGAAGTCAATGCTACGGACGAAGGAAAAGAGACCGCCGGACTGGATCCATTGGGAATCATCATCAAGAAGATGACACAGCGTCACGGTTGGCATGACCTGGCCGAGATACCTTGAACGCTTTCTAGCATACCGTGGGCAGGCGAGCAAGACATGCGCCACAGTGAGAGGCTCGTTGCATCTAGGACACATGGGCCTGTCACTGCCACAAAGCAAGTACCCGTGTGTAGCGTACGTGTGGCCAATCCGCAGTCTGCACAGAGTAACCTCCTCGCGCCTGTTTCTCCGTGAACTTGATGGCCACTGTCTAAGCACCGGTTTGACCGGTCTGAGCTTGTTGCTCGCTTGTGTGTCCCACGTACGCTGCCACTGGTTTTGTAAAAAAGCACCAGCAGCTGGGTAAAAATCTTGTGCTGGAAGCAGGAGGCGCCTCGTGCAGGGTGCCGATGCTGCTCGTTTCGCCGCAGCGTCAGCAAGCTCGTTCCCTGCAATGCCCACGTGACTGGGTACCCAACAGAACTTCACCGATTTCCCTGCCCGGTCTAAGGACGTAAGTCGTGATAAAATGTCCTGTATAAGGGGACTGCTTGGATGGAGCGATCTAAAGGCCAGAAGGCTACTTAAAGAGTCTGTTAAAATGAGGTGTAAAGCCTCATCGCTCACTTCAATAAAGCATAAAGCTTTGGTTATTGCGACTAGTTCTGACGTGTAGACTGAAGAATGAAATGGAAGCGAGAAAGAGCGAGTATCGTGGCCGCAAACAAATGCGCAGCCTACACCTTCGGATGTCTTGGATCCGTCCGTATATGTAAAAGTGCGACCTTCGCAAGAAGCCAAGTGCTCCATGGCCCGAGACCTGGACTCAGACGGGTGGACATCTGCCTTTTTAAGTTCGGACAGTGATACGTCGATTTGAGGACGGATACACGTCCATGGCGGCGAGGGCGGGATATCTACACGTATCACGTCACGCAAGGACAAGCCGCTTCTCGCAAACAGATCCTGCATCCGTGAGCAGAAGGGTACCGATCGCTGTGGCGTGCCTTCGAAAAACGAGAGAATGCCTCTAGAGAAAACATAGGGGTACGTAGGATGCATGGGAAACTGGCGGAGCTTCAATGCATATCTCATGCCGAGCATCTGCCTGCGGAGAGAGAGGGGGGCTTCGTGCGTCTCCGCCAGGAGGCTGGTTGCTGGCGAGGTGCGAAAAGCGCCTGTAACGACACGCAGTGATGTATGGTGTATTGTATCCAGTGCTCGCTTATTTGTCTCGCTTGCACTGTCGTATATAAAACACGCATAGTCCAGTTTGGAGCGAATTATGGACCGATAAAGCAGTAAAAGCGTACTACGATCTGCACCATATGAAGTCCGCGAGACGCATCTTAAAATGTTCAGGGCTTTAAAACATCTCTCCCGAAGCACTTTAAAATGTTCCTTATAAGTCAGCTTTCTGTCAAAAAAAATGCCCAGAAACCTCGCTACCGGCTGTGTTGGAATCGGCTGACTGTACAGTCGAATCCCTAGGTTGGGGTCAGGGCAACGGCGGCGACAAAAGTGCACAGCTACAGTTTTTGTTGTTGAGAAGCGAAGGCTGTTCTCCGTACTCCACCTCTCCAGGCGTGTGACAGCTAGCTGCAGCTGTCGAGACACTAAACAAGCGCTGGAAGCAGAGTACCATATCGCGAAGTCATCTACAAAAAGAGATCGCCCGACCGCCACCGGGAGTTTGTCTCCTATGTCATTAATCATGAGAGCAAACAACGCCACACTAAGTACCCCTCCCTGAGGAACTCCGTTCTCCTGTGCAAAACTGGTGGAAAAATGATTTCCCACACGGACTCGAAAGTGGCGGCGAGATACAAAGTGTTGTATAAAGCGGCCCATACGACCTCGGATGCCATAATTATACAGTTTTCTAAGAAGGACATGACGCAATACAGTGTCATAGGCTGCCTCTATATCAAAAAATATTGCTCCAAGGTGCTTCTTTTCGTTAAAACACGCACGCGCTTCCGTGTCTAAGGTTAAAATGTGGTCAACCGACTACCCGCAGTCGAACGGGCGCGCCGAGGCAGGCGTGAAGTACGCGGCCAAACTGATCCGCCGCGTGTGGAATGAACGGGACGCTACGATGGACCACGACGCCTGGGTCCGTGGCACTCTGCAGTACCGGAACACGCCAGGCCCGGACGGCCGATCACCTGCACAGATCGTGCTCGGCCAGCCGGTGCGGGACATGATCCCGGCTCACCGGCGCTCGTTCGCGCCCTGCTGGCAGCGCGCCGCCGACGATGCCGACGCGGTGGCCGCCGACCGCCAAGACGAGGCCCGGGAGCGCTACGACCGGCGCGCCACCGATCTCCGCGGCCTGACGGTCGGCAACCAGGTCGTTATCCAGGACCACGCCACCAAACGGTGGGACCGTTTTGGCGTAATAGCGGAGGTGGGCCCACACCGCCGGTATTATGTGAGAATGCCGAGCGGCCGCGTGCTTACCCGAAACCGGCGGTTCCTGCGCCGGCGATACGGTCACGCTGCGCCGGACGCCAGCGAGCCCTCGCCTCGCACCGCTGACACGCCTGCCGACGACCAGCCACCCGCGCCCGAGCCGTGCGCGCAGACGTCGCCGTCGTCACCGCCGCCGCCGCCGCGCCGGTCTCAGCGCCAGCGGCGACCGCCCGATCGCCTGATCGAAACGTGCCGGCTGGCTGTCGCTGGTGGGGGGTGGGGGTTGATGGCCTGAAATCGTTGTACATATATGCCGAGGCCTGATTGTACAGCCGGTGTTCGATGCTAGCCATCGGTCACCGACTGGTGAGGGAGTGTGCGGGTGGTGGCGGTACTATGTTTAGTACCGCCGACACCAGTGTAGAGATGGCGCCAGTGTCGCACACGTCCGCCATTACCGTTACAAATACAGTCCTCTCTGAGACGTCGTCGTGTGCACAGCGGAGTGACACTGAGACTCGAACATAGATGATGCGCCACTGGTTGGTTGATGCTGATGTCCGGCTGGTTGGGTGAATGTGACAAGCGCGGGTGGGGGGTTGTTCAATCTGTGATCTCGAAAATAGCAAGCATTGCTCCGGGTTATGAAACACATTTCACTGCTTGTACTTGTTCGTGCTGTCACATTAGTGTGACATGCCCTGCGAATTACTTTTCCTGGAAATCATGACCTGAATCTGACCCGTTCTAAGTCAGTGACCTTGGCACCTATATCATATTTGTGTTTTGTATCAAAAGATCGGCTATTCATTTGTTTACAGTAATGCATAGTTGGTGGTGCTATGTCGAACCGTCGGGAAACTGCGTTGGAAAACCTTTGGGATGGGTCAAATTGCCTTGCCCCCACCTGTGCGCATGTTGAATGACTACCTGCTCAGCGCCGACTCCCGCGTTCAGTCTGCGTGTCGTTATGTTATAATGGCAGTGGGCGGCTGCATGCTTGTGCATACAAAACATCATCGCCCAGTTTTGTTGTAGCCGTATTACTCGGCTGCGGCAAAGGATATTATTAGGCCCTAAGCATCATTCGACTCAGTTATGCTAAAATATTCAGTTGTAAATAAATGCTTGATCATTGATGACCATGATCATTCTTTATCCGTTTTAAAAGGTCTGCATGGCCATGGGCTCAATATCTTCGTGGCCATTATGTCTCTCTGGTTTCCAGCCAAGACTTACGTTTCTGAACTCTGGTTTCCAGCCAAGATGCTGATGATTCTGCGCGACAGTTTCGCCGCACGGCTCGCCGCGCAACTCAACCCCAGCTGGCGTCTATCGTGCGCTGGCCGTCGTGGCGCCCGATTGGCGGACGATGCGTTCCGACGATGGGCAGTTAGGACTGCCTATGAATGTCGCCCAACTCACGTGCTGCTGATCATCAGCGGAAATGACATTGCGCAGCCGCTGTTCCGGCAGCAGTCCATGCTGGCCCTGTTCGACGAGTTGTCGCGCGGTTTGTTGGCGGCCGGAGACGAGCGAGTATACATACTGGCTGGCCATCCCCCCCACGAGTGAGCCTGCGAGCGGCAGACGTAACTGCCGCGTGTTTTCAGCGGCGCCGTCGGCTTGCCAACAACAAGCTGCGACATAAGTTTTGGCGTGCTCCTACGATGCACCTGCCCATGTATGCCTCGGGGGTTTCCTCGGTCGGGACGGGTTGCACCACTCCCAGAGTGGCTGGCGGGCACTCAGTGCTGTCGTTCATAGCCTGCTGTGAGTGCTTCCATGTTGGGGTACAATACATATAGTGAGCTATATTTCTAATCCATTGTTTTATTCGATTTTATCGACGGTCATGCCTGTAGCACGAGCGGGGAGGCACCCCTCCAGTATCATGATACCTTGTTTATATACTGACATTTCTTATTATATTAATTTTTCATGTATCGAGTCATCGCCATGCCAAAAGTAGCAGCCGCTCATCCAACTGGACAGGCGCGGGCGCGGGCGCGGGCGCGGGCGCGGGCGCGGGCGCGGGCGCGGGCGCGGGCGGCCACCAAGAGCTGCCGTCGCAGCCGTCATCACGAGACGACAGGCTGCTGCTGCTGCAGGCCTGCAGGCCAGGTCGCAGTAGGGCAGCGGTATCGCGGCGACGCCTACTATATCGAGGCGGGCGGCGGGCGCAGTCAGCTCCACCACCCGAGCTGTCAACTCCACAGCTTCGCGTGCCGGCCGCGGGCGGTCGGCTCCTCCGCCCGCCGAGACCGACAGCGCAGCAGTAACTGAAGCTACTGTGCCAGTGCTGCTGTCTCAGCTCAGGGACATCGTCAGCGATGTCGTTCGGGAGGCTCTACATGCTGTGCCTCCCCGGCTGACGACACGGCTCCCACAGCTACAGCTACATCGGGCTCAGCCCCAGCAAGTTTGCCTCTGATGGGCGGTGCCGTCGGCGCTGCGCCTACCGAGGGCGAGCCTGTTGCGCTCACTTCTTCAGCTGTACACAAACCAACCGCACCGCTGGACCAATATGCTCTCCCAACGCTGACGAACGCCCTTCCGCAGGATGGCGTGTTGCCCGTTGACTCGGCTGAAACCGGGGATCTTTCTCTGAGTGTAGCGGCACATGTTCGACAGAAAATCATCGAACACAAATTCATTTATCTGGGCCTGATGGTGTCGTCTGCAACAGATCCGCCGCAAAGTTCATCCACGTCCAGGTGGTGGCGGGGCGTATTCAGGCTCCCTCGGCTCTTAAGCAGATCACGTCGTTTGGCGGCTGGTGTACGGCTTTTCTGAGATTCTCGAGCCTGTACCTCGCTGCTCACCCACAGGACGCCACCGGTCTACTCGCGCACATGAGACAGGTTGGTTACCTACACAGGTGGGGGCTGGGCTACGCCTGGAGGGAGTTCGACACGCAGTTCAGATGTGCTCGGGAGCTCGCTCCCGCCCAATATCCTTGGGGAGCTGTGACTGCTTCCTCATCTATTTGGCTTAGCGCTATAGCGGGTGGTGCCGGGTTTCGGGCAGTACAGTTTCCGGGGGCAGCTCAGCCGACAGGACGAGTTCTCGCGGGCTCTGCTTCCAGTTTAACGCTGGAGTCTGTCGCCGTCGAAACCGCTGCCAGTTCCAGCACGCATGGCGTGCATGCCACGGGCCGCACAGTTTCATGCAGTGCCCTCGCCGTGCCACCCACTTCAAGCCACAGCCTGACCACACATCAGCTAAAGCTGGCTCGCAGCGATAGAGCTCTATGACGCATTAGTATGGATTGCCCAACATAAATTCGGAGTCGGACCAATGGTATGCGTTTTAGACGATTTTGTATTTATCAGTGAATCTCGGGACAGTTGCCAGACATCACTTGATGGCTTCCAAAAAATGTGGCTTCTCCTCAACGTAATTCTCTGGCCAGATAAACCTGTCGAACCATGTCGGTCTCTATGTTGTCTTGGGGTCACCCTGGATGCCGCTTTGAAAGAGCTGCGACTTCCCCGGTAAAAAGTAGAGCGCATGCATGATGCACCTCCTGCCTCGCAAAAAAGCACAACTGCGCACGGTGCAATCCTGCATTGGTCTTCTGAGCTTTGCCTGCATCGCAGTTCCTCTGGGACGTCCGTTTCTCCGTCGCTTGCATGACTTTGTCGCGGTGTTCGTCGCCCGCATCACCGAGTATCCATGTCACGAGACGCGCGATTGGATCTGCGAGCCTGGCAGATTTTTCTTTCACGCTTTAACTGTCGCTCAATGGTCGACAGGCGGCGCTGGCATCAGGATCCTGGTATTCTATTGGAGACTGATGCCTCCGGCAATGTGGGCTTCGGCGCAATTTGTGCGTCCGCCTGGCTGTATGGGAGGTGGCCGGCCAGTCTACAAAACGCAGACATCGGGGTGAAAGAGCTTGCAGCGGTGGTCATCGCAGTCCAAACGTGGAGTGCACAGCTCGCTCATCGCTGCGTTCTCGTACGAATGTGACAACACAACAGTGGTTTGTTTGTTGTTTGTTTGTTGGGGCTTAAGGGCGCGACCACACTTCTCGTTCTCCTGATATGATGATGTGGTTCCGAAACATGTTTGACATTGTTTTGTTGAAAAACATTCACGTCCGTGCCGTTCATACGCGGGGCAGCTCCGACTGCGCTGCTGACTCGCTGTCGCGTGGTTTGGTTCAGGTGTTGCAGCGACTCCGTCTCGCCGCCGACCAGTTACCGACGGTCTGGCGCTGGCCGACCTTCGTCACCCGGCGGCGGTGCGCGCACTGATCGACGCTTCGCTAGCACCAGCCACGCGGAATGTCTACCAGCGCATTCAGGAGCAGCTAGCGGTCTTCCTGCGGCAACCTGGGGGGGGAGACCGCTCTTCCAGGTCTCGGTTCCGGACCTGGCGGATTTTCTCGGTTCCCGTTTTGAAGCGGGCTGTAGCGCATCGACGCTAGCTACTGCTTTATCTGCTGTCGCATACGGTCACAGGGTCCGCGGGCTGCCCGATCCCACGGCTGGCTTTCATATAAAACAGCTGCTGGCGGGTGCCCGCCGTCTACGGACCAGCCAAGACAGTCGCCTAGCGCTTTCTATCCAAGATGTGACTCGCCTCTGTAGTGCGGTGCGGTCACTGCCCCTCTCGCCTGTTGATCGGGCCGCGTTCTGCGCTATTATCCCTTCGACATTTTTTGCACTGCTGAGTCCAGGCGAAGTAGCGATAGGTGGCACTGCAGCGCACACGGTGCGTATCCAGCACATGCAGACGCAGCCCGGCCATCTCACTGTAGTCATTCCATCCTCCAAAACGGCGGCGAACCCTTTTACGGTGCAGCTCGTCGCTCGGCCCGACATCCCTATATGTCCCGTGAACGCTATGGACGAGTATATGGCCATCCGGAAGTTGAACGGAGTACATCTTGATTTTATTCAGTCTCTACTCATTTGTTCCAGACGTCTCAAGTGTTACAAGTTGTACGAGTGTTGCAGTAGTAAGTCTAGGAAGACTCGTGTTGAAGTTGAACGGAGTACATCTACCTTTGATTCAGTCTAGTTTACTCGGGTGTTCGAGAAGTCTCAAGTGTTACAGGTTGTACAAGTGTTGCAGTAGTAAGTCATTATTCTCGTTTCGCTTAGTGTTCGTTTCTTAGTCAGTCAAGGTTGTACGAATTTGGCAGCATTTGTGATGCCAAAGCGAGTGAATGGTAATGCGTGCCGAAGCGGCAACTTTTATTTTTTATCAAGAATGATGATGGCATTTGTGGCGTGGACAATGGACGCGATATCTCTCTCCGGACCGGTCCAGCAGCGGGTCGGTCTGCACGCGCCTGCAGACGCAAGCGCGACCCAGATTGCTAATCCCGTGTCGCCGCTACGCAACGAGCCATTGTGCGTGCGGCGGGCTCACGGGACCCGGCCGATGTAACCGGTCCTGCGTCCTCATTTCCCAGTATATATACGCGCGCACCGTTCAGCAATGAAGGTTTTGAGTCATAAATGTATTTTGTCTATGCATGTGTACATTTGAACGCCCGCTATTATTGCATCACATTTTCTATATCACAGGACACAGACACCTTTACCGATTAGGCGACGGTAGCACAAATCTCGCCACCCACCCGTCAGGTCCATTTTTGTATTTCAGCGTTACGCATATCACCAGTCAGTCGAGCCGTTTCGAGTTAACAATCTATGTACGTGGCGAGGAACCTCGTGGGCTCAGGCTGGAATTGTATCGTGATAATTTTCCACATTGACAAGACGGTGTAACCTGTGCGCTGTCTTCACGCCCATTTGAACCTCTCCACGCGGGAGCGCGGCGGGCACACCCCGCGATCAGTTGCGACAAGGCCTCTCACACACCAGGACCTGCCTTGCCCATCCTTTGTATGAATGAAAGTGTATCCTTTCTCACTGTCTGGCAAACCTTTCTTGATATCAACGAGATCGGGGCAGCAGACAGTGAGACAAACCCTTGCGATCCTTACTAACTCGGTTATGTATGTGCAAATGTGAGAATGTACTATTCCCAGGGGGCGTAGTTGGGGGGCAGTCGCTTGCTGATTTCAGCAGAGACTACTTTCTGCCTTCTTTTTTTTACCACAGCTAACACACCACCGCCCTCCTCTCTTCATTTGCTTTTTTATTTTCTTCTTCCATTTCATAGCTGAGAGTGACGCGACATTTTCTCTTTCGTTTTCTGGTGGTCACGTAAGGTGATGTGCGTCGTTGGGATAGAGGGCGGGGGCACTCCTGGTCACCTGTTCATGGGTGGCGGCATAGAAGAAAAAAACACACACAACTGGCGCTGGTGTTTTGGGGCTTTAGAGCGCCGCGATTGCTGCGAGTATGTGGTGCGCATTCATACACAACTGTGACCAGGATTACGGTCTGTTCTGTTCGGCGAACCAGGGGCGAAGATAGAGTACCGGTTAAGAGCCGATGCACACGATCGGGTATTCCAAGTATAGTTCTAAGCATAGCAGGACACTTGAAGAAAAGGACCACCGAGAGATTCAGGAGCCGAACACGGAGCTACAGGAGACCGTTGACCAGATGAACGAACTGGAGCAGTACTCCAGAAACCAGTGCATCAACATCAAGGGCGTTCCTGAGACACAGGGAGAAGACGTCAGACAGCTGGTGCTGGAAATGGCCGGAGCTGTCGGGGCAGCGCTTGCCCCAGGAGAGCTCTCCCCCTGGACGTGGCTCACTGTATAGGCAGACCCAGGGACGGTATGCACCGGGTGATCATCACCAGGTTCACGAGCTTCCCTGCACAGTGCGCACCAGAACGTGTACGACAAACGTCGCGAGCTCCGTAACGCGAACGCCGCGCCCAACTCGTCCCTGTCGATTGCCGCGCTACGCGAGATCTAAGTCTCATACAGTTTAACACGGAGGAACGAGGAGACGATGTACTACGCCAGACAGTGAAGAAAGAACGTGAGATCTGGGCTGCCTGGAGCGACAACGGAAAAATGGAAATCAAGCTAGAGAAACGGACCAACTAGAATCATCCGCTCAACGCAGGATCTACGAGGCCTGGCCAGTGACGAGCCTGCTACGCCTACCGGTGAGCCTGGCTCCGCTGCGAGGGGCGGAGGGAAGCGGGACGGTTCCCGCCCCACCGGTCCGCGGCGCGCCGGGGGCGAGGGTTCGACACGCCGAGGTGACCGCGGCTGTTCGGCCGCTCGCCCTGCCACTCGCAAGGGTGGCCGCCGCCAGGGGGATCGGCCGGTCAGTTGTGGACCTGCGGCTTGTCAGCCGAGGAGGCCGGCACTGGACCGCCGGAGTGGGCGGCCAGCGGAGCATGGCTCCTGGGTCTACGAGTGCAGGCAGAGGAAGGAGAGCTGCGGTGGGTGCGGGACAACGTGGTGGACGCGTCGCCAGCGCGTGCGACTCGCCGAGCCGTGTTTGCGTGGTGTGGACGACTGGTGGCACATTTGCCCGTGTGCGGATGGCTCCGACCTGCGGTGGCGTGGCTTAAGCGGCGCGTGAACGAGCTAACACGGGGATGGGACGACGTCACCGAGGAGGCGGCGCTGCGTGCTCAGATGGCAAGTCGCCTGGACGGTGACGATCCGGCCCGTGGCGCGTGGTGCGATGGCGTGGGGCGATGGCGTGGTTGTGTGGACTGATGCGAGCTCGCCAGCCACGGGGGTCATCGTAGAGGCCATGCGGTGACGTCATCGAGGACGCGTGTTGGCTGAGGCGTGACGAGGCCACGCACATCAACATGGCCGAGCTGGATGCGGTCATCCGAGGCGTCAATTTGGCCGTCGCCTGGGGTGCAAACATAGTCGAGACTGGCCATTGACATAACGCACCATTAGGGTCAATCATACCTCAGCATGATCGACTGCGGGCCGTCGCGGTTCGCTGTGTGGCGGCCTCTGCGTCGACAGGACAGCGCGTGTGTCGTCCAGGCGGCTGGAAGACGTCTTCTACGAGCGGGGAGCCCCAGTGGAGCTGTTGTGTGACAACGACACTGTCTTTCGCGGCAGACCCTTCATCATCATCATCATCAGTTTATGCTGCTAAACAAAACAAAATAATAAAGTCGAAATAAGTCAAACAGTGCAAAAGCACTATCGTGCTTAAATCATAAAACTGTTATGTTTTATAAACGAAACATACCTGGTCAGTGGTCACCCTGTACCACCGTCACGAAGCCGACTACCGGAGGCAAAACAGTGCGCCGGCTAACCGCCCGCGCGCCCCTCGGAATCGCCACGATTCCCGGTTATGCAGGTAAAGTGGGGTGTTAGACGAGGTCGAAGCGATGTGAGTTAAACAGGTATGTTTGGAAATGCCGGGAGATCACCCGACCGCAGTCGGCGCCCTGGCCCGCGCCGCGCAGCAGTGTGTCGAGTTGAATGGCGATGATGATGATTTGGGTTTAAGGGCACCGCATCTACAAGGCTATATGGCGCCCATAACATCTGGTCAAAAAACCTCAAGCAAAACGATCACTCAACCCAACAGTGGGATAGTCAGAAGGAAAGTGAGGACACTGCACACCCAGTGAGTGGATGACGGCAAACTGTGAAATCGGAACGTGCAAACTGCAAACACAAAGCAAGACGGGGCAAAAAGAAAACAAAACTAAGCAACTACGAAATGGAGGAGAAGATCACAGGAAAACGGACATAGCAAGAAAACGAACAACCTCAGAAATGTGGAACGAGTCATCACCCAAAACCTGTAAACTGAGAGCGCTAGAACCAAAAAACCTCACACGTTCATTATGAAGATGTCGGCAGGACATGTCGGCAGGGCACGTGGCGAACTGATAACGCATCCCCACATCGAGAGCAGCGCGGCCGCTCCTCTCCGCACAGCAGGTATTTGTGTGTGGTATAGGTGTGGCCGATACGAAGTCGGCATAGGGAAACTTCTTCCTCTCTCGACTTTCGAAAGACGGAATGCCATGGAGTAAGTAGCTACTTAAGCTCCTTCAACTTGGAAACCACCTCGTCCCATGCGCACTGACACTTTCTGCACACTTACTCCTTGCATGCAGGGAATAGGTCCGTGGCAGGTAAGGGGAGCGAACGAGTGCATGCTGCTCGTGTAGCCCTTTTGGCAGCCTGATCTGCCTGCTCGTTTCCCACTAGGCCCACGGGTCCAGGAATCCAGCATAGCACGATTGACTTTCCTGCGCGGTCAAGAGATGTGAGGGGAACTAAAACATCCTGTATATGGGGATGAGATGGGTTAAAAGCCCTTAGCGCCAAGAGGCTACTAAGCGAATCGCTAAAGATTACGTAACGAATACCCTCGCAGACCTCGATAAAACTGAGAGCTTTGTGTATAGCTGCCAGCTCGGATGTATACACAGCAGAATGGGACGGCAAAGTAAAAGACCGGTTAGTGAGACCCATTACAGACGCGTAACCCACGCCTGCGTCAGTTTTAGATCCGTCAGTATAAGTGTGTGTGTATCTGTCATAGGATCCAATAACTTCTAGCGCCCGGCTGCGGAACTCTTCCAGCAGAGTGTCACTTTTCTTAAACTCAGCAAGTGATAAATCGACGGTTGGTGTAACAAGCTCCCAAGGTGCGCGGCGGTGTTATCTTGGCGACTCCATGCAAACTAATACCAGCATCATCGAACAGTTCACGTGACCTCACACAGAACGGAGTGGACCGCAACGTCCTGCTGTCCCGGAACACTGCCAACGCACGACGAGAAAAACCATGCTGGTAAGTCGGGTGAGTAGGCAGCTGCCGCAGCTTACAGGCATAGCGCATGCCGAGCAGGCTGCGCCTGTGGCATAACGGAGGCTCATGAACTTCAGCTAGAATGCTGTGGATAGGTGACGTCCGAAAAGCCCCTGTCACTATACGCAACGCCATGTTGTGTACAGTGTCAAATTGGCGCTTGCTTGTGGAACATGCGCCGTCATAGACTATAGGAGCATAATCGAGCTTTGAACGAATCAAAGACCGGTACAAAAGAAGAAGCGTTGATCTGTCTGCGCCATACGTGGCCCTAGAGACACACTTTAAAATATTGAGAGCTTCAAAACACTTGTCTCTAAGAGTTTTAAAATGTTGTTTATAAGTCAGGCGGCTGTCTAGCTCCACTCCAGGAAACCAGACAAACGGTTTTAGAGGAATATCCTCACCGTACATTCGAAGAGGAACATTTGAGCAATGTCCCCGTCGGCGGCAAAAATGCATAGCAGCAGTCTTTATAGTGAAAAAACGAAAACCATTGGACGTAGCCCACCTTTCCAAACGGGTCACAGCCAGCTGCAACTGACGCGTCAGAGATGCGCTCGACGAAGACGTACACAAGATGGCTAAATCGTCCACAAACAAGGAGTGTTCCACAGACTGAGGCAGTGATTCCCAGCATCATTAATCATGAGGGTGAATAGAGCAACACTGAGAACGCCGCCCTGTGGCACTCCTTCTCCTGTAAAAGGCGGTCAGAAAACTGATTGCCTACGCGCACTCGGAAAAACGCTCCAGTAAAAAGTTATGTAAGAACCGGCCTAAGAGACCACGGATACCATGGTTATGAAACCTTAAAATAATCCCATGACGCCACGTCGTGTCGTAGGCACCTTCTATGCCGAAGAAGACAGCACCCTGGTGACGGCGTTGCTTAAAAGCGGAGCGGATAACAGTATCCAAAGTTTAAAGGTGGTCGACGGTACGGCTCTTTTTGTGTGTGATTGTTTTTTTTTGGGGGGGGGGGGCGCTTCAGCGCGTTGAGGCTATCAAGCGCCCATCCAGTCTACGCTACTTCAGCGCACTCAGACGTGGGGGTTGTACACAATGTTAAAACGGATCTTCTGTAGGTAAGAGAGAACTTGTTTGATGCTGACTTCTGCACTGTCCCCTAGCACGTCGTCGAGCGATGCATTAGGGAAAAACGTGATTTTATAAGTTTCAACTGTTGGCAGATATTGTTGGGAGATAACGTGTTTCACGCTCAGTGGAGCGTTGCAGTAGCCGCATACCGGCGGCTCCGAGCTGGTCAGGTGGTAACTGTGAGTAGCGTAACAGTGGCCGATGCGGAGTCTAGCTAGCGCCACTTCCTCCATTCTGCTTCGCCTACTGCTCGACTCCCACCTTCCGATATTCGGGCGTAGGCGTCTAAGAGCGCAGTCTGTCTCGTTATGCCACCTATCTTGCCATTCAGCGAGTACGATGTGGTTTATAGCTGGCTTCAGATCGTCGGCCTCCATCTTCAGCGAACGAATACGCGAGGAGCGCGAGGCAGCTTTGGCAGCTTTGTCGGCTCTCTCGTTGCCCTCAACGCCCACGTGACTAGGCACCCATAACAATTTCACTTCTCCACCATCCGAGTGGATGCTGGTCAGCAGTTCTAAAATCTGTGTGACTAGCGATGAGGAGATCAACTGGTTACGGAGTGCCATCACTGAGCTGGCTGAGTCAGTAACTATAAGACAAAAGTTGTGACTATGACGGCGAATGTGCTTTAAAACCTGGTAGATAGCGTACAGTTCAGAGGTAAATACTGACGCTGCGTCTGGTAGCTTAAAACGTCTACTGGTCGTCCCGCTGACGAAAGCGCAGCCCACGCCCTCAGCGCCCTTCGATCCGTCAGTAAAATATCTCCGGAACCCACCATATGAGTCAAGCTTTTCCAGCGCACACTGCTTCAGTTCGTTCGGCATAGTGGTCGACTTTGGGTGTTGCAAGAGGCTAAGGTCACAGCAAAGCCCTGTTAGGCGCCATGGCTCTACACGACAGGTGCGTCGTGTGGCCAAGCTATCGAGGTCAATGCCAGTGTTCTGCATCCAGCTGTGTGCGCGAGAACACAGGGCTCGGGAGGAGCTCTGACGAGTTGTTGAGAACAGATGGACCAGTGAATGGTCGAAGATCCAGTCATACGTGGGGTGGTCTGGGTCCTGCTTGATTTTACATACATAAATGAGGGCGAGGCGCTTCCGTCTCAGATCTAGTGGAGTTTCCTCTGCATCCACAAGAAGGCTGGCTCTGCGTGAGGTCCGGAAAGCGCCAGTGGCTAGTCGCACACACGCATGGTGTACGCTGTCGAGGGATTGCTTCGTGCTGTTCAGCACTCCGTCGTACACAATGGATGCGTAGTCTAACACGGATCTGACTAGAGCATGATACAGTCGTAAAAGCGTGGTCCTGTCAGCACCGTAAGACATGCGGGAAGCTACCTTCAGAATGTTCATACGCTGTGTGCATTTGTCCTTCAGTTGCGCGATATGGGGAACGTATGACAAGCGTCTGTCAAAGGTGACCCCAAGGAACTTCGCCTGATCCTTCACGGGGATACGTTGTCCGTAGAGGCGCAGAACAATGTCCGGACAATATCGCGTACGCCGGCAGAAGTGAAGACACACAGACTTCCCCGTCGAGAACTTGAAGCCATTTAAAAGACTCCACCTGGCCAGACCATCGATGCATATCTGCAACTGCCTCTGAGCCGACACGGAAGTGGACGTCGACACCCAAATGGCGAAATCATCGACAAAAAGCGAGCGGTGGACTGTTGGTGGAAGAGAGTTGCAAATATCATTGATAAGAACTCCGAACATAGTCACACTTAAAACACTCCCCTGTGGAACTCCACTTTCCTGTGTAAAACTGTCGGATAACGACGTGCCCACTCTCGCTCGAAAAGTACGTTCTTTGATGCAATTTGCAACTAAATGTCCCATGTGACCTCGGACTCCGGCGCCACGTAGCTTACGTAGAATCGCATGGCGCCATGCGGTATCATAAGCCTTTTCAATGTCAAATAGCACGGCAAATGTGTGCTGCTTGCACGCGAATGACCGGCGAACCGCCGTGTCCATGGATATCAAGTGGTCTGTGGTGCATCTGCTCTTCCTAAACCCACACTGGGCGCTGGAGAAGAAACCGATGCTCTCTAGGTACCACACCAACCTACGGTTTACTATGGTTTCCAAAAGCTTACATAGGCATGAGGTGAGTGCAGTGGGTCTATAATGTAAAGGATCACCTCCGTTTTTGCCTTGTTTTAAAATTGGCACGACAATTGCCTCCCTCCATTTAGCCGGGAACTCGTGAGAGGTCCAGACGTGGTTATAAAACGCCAGCAAGGCGTGAAGTGATCGTGTGCTGAGCTTCTTGAGCATGTCATTAGGTATCAAATCAGGTCCTGCAGCTGTGCTCCGCAGACGTCCTATGGCCCTTTCAAGCTCGTCAAAAGTAAGAAGGTCATTAAAAGCCGGCGAGTCCGAGCATGAAAAGTCGATGGGTGATAACTCGCTCGCTCGCTTATGCCGGATGAAAGTCGGGTGAGTGGTGCCCAGCTTCCAGCGTTCGGCCCACTTCTCTCCTATGACGTTGGCTACTTCCAAGGGGTTGGAAATAGTGATTGTTGAGTAGTGTGTGTTTCTTGGCCGGTTACCGCGATGTAGAGCCACCTGGTGGGTGGCGTTCGTACTTGTAGTTGCGACTACTGCCGGCAGTTGTCGCCCGCCGTCGATTCATTTGTGCATTGAAGGAATTTGGTGATGAGCTGGCATTTGGTCGCACATATATGGCAGCAGCTGGTATTAGTGAATGTGGCGCGGCTTGGAGAGGGAGCTCCGCGTGTTAGATGCATAAGGTATTGTGGTTGGAAGTCGGCGAAGGTGAAGGTGTTGTGGAGCACGGCTATGGTGTCGGATGCCCTCAAGTTACGGTGTGTGATGGCGATGTCGATGCAAGGTGATTCATGAATAGAACGGTAACTGGGAGAAGCAGACGTTTTGTTTTACCGGGGTAGATTCCCGTTCATGGTGCCTGTAACCTGGGGAAGGAGCCCACGGCTGATCCCAGTGAAGTCAAAGTGCAGTTCAAACTGTCAAGATGGCTGAAAGAGCACGCGTGTCAGCAAAAGGCTGGTTGACAAGGGCCGGCAAGAAGCTGGAAAAGGTGGCTGAGGAGTTTGAAACTGCTGATGAGGGCGAGTGGAGAGCTGAGGCTTCTGCGGCTCTGGCTGATTTCGACAGGAGAATGAATGCATTTGAGATGGCTCAGGCCAATGTCGAAATCGTGGTTGAAGAAGAAAGGTTGATGGAAGAAATCGAGAAGGCAGCAATCTTTGTAGACTCGTTCTCGAAGATAAGAGCAAAGATTGAAGTCATGGTATTCAATTCGGCCAAAGTCATGAAAAACACAGCTGATATCAAGCTGCCAAAGCTGGATCTGCCTCTGTTCACAGGTGAATATGAACAGTGGCCCTCATTCTGGGAGGCGTTTGAGGCTTGCGTGATCAATACGGGAATGCCTGAGGTCAATAAGTTTGCCTACTTGAGATCTCTACTCAGAGATGAAGCAGCAAAGAGCATTGAAGGACTCTCGCTCACAGCTGCCCACTTCAAGGATGCATGTGATATGCTGAAGAACCGGTACGGACGACCTGAAAAGCTCAGATTTAAGCACATTGAAGAGATGTTGAATCTGAAAGCATCAGCCTGTGGAGACCTCAGGAAACTTCAAGATACGCTGCTAGTGCACATAAGAAGTCTAGAAGCACTCAATGTTGAGGGACACCAGTATGGTGTCTTCCTGACCCCACTGGTTCTCTCCAAGCTGCCAGAGTCTGTGCGGATGGAGTGGGCCAGAGGGTCTGAAGGGAAGGAAGGTGACTTGGACCACCTTCTGCAGTTTCTGGAAGAGGAAGTGAAGAGGCGCGAGCGGTCAGGGACCTTCTCGGCTCGCTCACATCCGACTTCAGATGAGAAGCTGCACGAGAGGCAGTCAGCCTCTCCAGAGAACCTGCCGCCATGGAGGCGGAACAAGAGGCTGCTGTCCGGCAGACCCACTGCCACGGCTGCTGCCCTGACGTCGATGGAGACTGGAGGCTGCAGCTTCTGCCAGCAGCAGCATGCGTCTGACAGATGTCCTGTGTGGTGCAACCTGAGCTGCAACGACAGGTATCAGGCTTTAAAGGTTAGAGGTCTTTGTTTCTGTTGCCTGAGTCCCAACCACAGTGCTAGGTACTGTAAAGTGAGGTGTCGTCACTGCAGAGGGAGGCACCACCAGATGTGTTGTTTGAGAACCCATGCTGTGAATAGTGATGGTCCACAGATATCGGTGGGGCCACAGCAGGGACCAAGGGAGGGGGCTAAGCCGAAAAGTGATGTCGTACCGGGGGGAGTGAGCGCTGGTGCTCAAGGAGGGTTGGGTGTGGGGCCTAACCCCAGGCCAGGCGTGTCACTGTCTTGCAACACTGATGGGTTTTGCTCCGTATTGCCAACTGCGACGGTCAATGTGATGTCAGTGCTGGGTCCTGTGAAGGCCACACTCATTTTTGATTCAGGATCAGATAGGACATATGTGTCTGAACAGCTGATGAAAAAGGTTCAGGGCAAGTGGAAGGGGTCATGTGAGATGACATACGCTGCTTTTGGGGGGTGGAAAGTCGAGCAGCACTTGCAATGTGTATGAGTTTGAATTGACCGGTGCAAACCTCGCTGTGCCTACAGTGCAAACGATCCAGGCGGTGCAGGTGCCGGTGATCTGTGCTCCTCTGGTCCGTCCCAGTGTGAACACCAGTCTCCTCCATTCCTTCAGCCATGTGGAGCTAGCTGATGAAGGCTTCTCGTCTGAAAGACCTCAGTGTCCCCAACAGATTGACATCTTGGTAGGTCAAGACAGGTACTGGACCTTGATGAAGGCTGGCCTTATCCGCAGTACAGAGGGACTGGTCGCTCAGGAAACTGCCTTTGGGTGGGTACTTTCTGGCATGGCAGAGGGGACCCATGGTGAAATGTCAGGGGGGAGACCTGCTTTGCTGACCATGAGTGACATGACTCTGTGCTCTCCTAGTGTGGGAGACATGTGGTCACTGGAGGGATTTGGTGTATGTGATGAGGCAGAGTCCAGTGTGTTGACTGATTTCAACAACAGTGTGAGCTACGAGTCTGGTAGGTATGTAGTTCAGCTGCCGTGGAAGAAGGATCATTCAGGTGATCAGCTGATGGACAATCGGGCGGCGGCCGAGTCACGACTGGCTAGTCTCACTCGTAGGCTCTCCAAGGATCCTAAGCTGCAGGCAGGCTATGATGCTGTTCTGCAGGGGATGGAGGGTGGTGGGGTCATCTCTGAGGTGCCTCCAGAGCAGATGGTGTCTGAGCAGCGCACCTTCTATCTTCCTCACAGGCCTGTGGTGAAGGCAGGTAGTATATCTACCAAGATAAGGCCTGTGTTTGACGCCTCAGCCAAGGGACCAAACGGCATCTCGCTTAACGATTGTGTTGAGGTGGGACCCATGCTGATGCCAAACCTCCAGGAGGTGCTGTTACGTTTCAGGAGATGGAGGTTCGGTCTGTCTGCGGACATTTCGAAGGCATTCCATCAGATTTGTCTGGCTGACAGGGACTTGGATGCACACCGGTTTCTGTGGCACAGAGATGGCCAGACGAGGGTGATGCGCTTCCAGAGGGTCGTGATGGGGGTGGCGTGCAGTCCTTTCTTGATGAACGCCACCATCAGGCATCATCTGTCGCGGTATGATGACTCGCCACTGCTCTGTGAGTTGAGGGACAATCTGTATGTTGATGATTGGCTCTCTGGTGCAGACTCCAAGGAGAAGGTGAATGAGATGCTGCAGGAGGCCAGCTGCATCATGAGTGGAGCTGGGATGGAGCTTGCAAAGTGCTACAGCAACTCCACTGACCTGTTTGAGAAGGCTCAACAGGCATCTGCAGCAGACGGGATGGGCAGCGTCAAGGTCCTCGGTGTGAGGTGGTGTCATGATGACGATTCCTTCTAGTTTGCTGGTGATCAGCTTCCCACAGGGGTGGTTCCCACCAAGCGGCTGGTACTCAGTGTGTTGGCGCGTCTGTTTGACCCTCTGGGGTTTGTGACGCCATTTGTGATGTTGGCAAAATGTATGTTCCAGGAGCTGTGGTCGCTGAAGCTGGGGTGGGATGATGACCTACCTGATAGTTGCGCAGAGCTGCTCACCCAGTGGATGCGTGACTGCCGGAAGCTCCAGATGGTGAAAGTTCCTCGCTGCTACTCTGACGTGCCGGGGACGGACTGGGCGACTGGAGACGGTGTCGAGCTCCACGCGTTCGCGGACGCGTCTCCTAAAGGGTATGGCGCTGCTGTGTATATCAGATTCAGACGAGCATCTGGTGCATCAGTCTCTCTGGTGATGTCTAAGGGACGTGTAGCGCCTCTCAAGCGTCTGACGCTGCCCAGGCTGGAGTTGTTGGGCTGCCTGATGGCGGCTAGACTGGTGCAGTTCGTCCTGCGGGCTCTGCGCCTGCCTGTGGCGACTCCATGCGTCTGCTGGACTGATTCGATGATAGCGCTGGGCTGGATTAGGGGTAGTCCTCAGCGCTGGAAGCAGTTCGTGGCCAACAGGGTCACGGAGATTCAGGATCTGACGGCGGTCGAGTGCTGGTCCCATTGCAGGTCGGAGGACAATCCTGCAGACCTGCTGACCCGAGGTGTATTGGCAGAGACGCTGCTGACCTCTTCTCTGTGGTTCAGTGGGCCAGACTGGCTGTCGCAGCAGGATGCTGTCTCGGGAGACGCGGAGGAGGAGGAGTCTCCTCTCAGTCTACCGCCGGAGGAGACAGCAGCCGGAGATGTCGGAGCGCTTGTGACGGCTGATGCTGGAAAGGGAGCAGGAGAAGCGGCGACATTTCTGGAGGTAGAAAGGTATGGCACTCTTTCCAAAGCCACTCGCGTGGTGGGTTGGATGCTGCGTTTCGTGCGCAATGTCTGCTCTCGTGACAGCCGTTGTGATGGTGAGCTGTCGACTGACGAGCTGGCGGCGGCACGAGATCAGCTCTTCCGCCTGGTGCAGGCGGACACTTTCGCAGGCGAGATCAGAGCTCTGAGGGAGGGAAAACCAGTTCCATCTGGCTCTCACATCCACAGGCTGGCGCCTTTCTTGGGCGATGATGGCCTGCTGCGCATCCGAGGTCGGCTGCAGTTTTCAGAGCTCAGCTATGAGGAGAAACATCCGGTTATCTTACCGAAGGGTCACTTGGCTACGCTGCTGGTGCGTGAGCAGCATTCGTTTCTGAAGCACGCTGGTGTTTCTACATTGATCACGGCCGTTCGTTCGGCCTTCTGGGTTGTGGGACTGCGCTCTATCGCACGCCGAGTCGTGCGGAAGTGTGTGTCGTGTCGGAAACATGACTCGAGAGCATGCAGTGAGCAGGCGGCTCCTCTGCCTCGGGACAGGTCCAGCCAGGCGCCACCGTTCTCGGTGACAGGGGTGGACTTCGCTGGTCCTCTCTTTGCCGTTGATTCTCCGAAGAAGAAGTTATATATTTGTGTATTTACATGTGCAGTCACTCGAGCCGTACATTTGGAACTGACCGAGTCGTTATCGTTGACAGATTTCATGATGGCATTCAGGAGGTTTGCTGCTCGCAGGGGTGTGCCGTCTGCTGTATATTCGGACAACGCATGCACGTTCAAAGGTGCTGATGCATACCTGCGGCGGTATTTCGGCCATCTGGCGCCTCGGTGGAGGTTCATGGAACCTCGGGCTCCGTGGTGGGGCGGTATGTACGAGCGTCTTGTGCGCTCCGTAAAGACGGCACTCAGAAAGTCGCTCGGCCAGCGCAGTCTGAGCAGGACTGAATTGGAAACTGTCTTGAGTGAGATAGAAGCCTGCGTCAACTCGCGCCCTCTCACATTTGTGGGTGACACGCTCGATAGCCCGAACCCGCTGACTCCGAATCACTTCTTGACGGGCCACAGTATGGGGTTCCGGGCCAGAGAACTTGACGACCCTTCTTCCATAGTGACAGCTCAGATGTTGAGTGATCGGGCTAGACTAAGACTGGCTAGACTGAACAAGTTCTGGACTGTGTGGTCAAAAGAGTATCTTAGGAATCTGCCATCAGCGATACGGAAGTTTAGACAGCATGGTAAGTTACGTGATGGAGCTGTGGTGCTCATTGAGGGGGAGAACATGCCGCGTCAAAGGTGGGACCTGGGTGTGGTGACCAAATTGCTACCTGGTAGGGATGGGATCGCTAGGTCTGCGGAGGTGAGGACTGTCAGGGGCAAGCAGACGAGGGCTGTGCAGCGGCTCCACGACCTCGAAGTCCTAGATCCTTGATTCCAGAGTCCCGATGTGATGTGATGTGTTCTGTGATGTTCTCTGTGATGTTCTCTGTGATGTTCTCCCTCACTGACCGCCGCCTGTTATCTGTTACGTGACGTTGCCGTTTCGCTCACGTAATGGTGTTAGTTAAGTATTAGTTAAGCTCCGCATTAGTTGTTGATTTGAATCGTTTCTGCAGCGACTGATGTGCATTTGTTCATTGGTGTTTGATCTCGCGCCAGTAGGCGCTGCACACCAACGGGGGGAGTGTTGAGTATTGTGTGTTTCTTGGCCGGTTACCGCGATGCAGAGCCACCTGGTGGGTGGCGTTCGTACTTGTAGTTGCGACTACTGCCGGCAGTTGTCGCCCGCCGTCGATTCATTTGTGCATTGAAGGAATTTGGTGATGAGCTGGCATTTGGTCGCACATATATGGCAGCAGCTGGTATTAGTGAATGTGGCGCGGCTTGGAGAGGGAGCTCCGCGTGTTAGATGCATAAGGTATTGTGGTTGGAAGTCGGCGAAGGTGAAGGTGTTGTGGAGCACGGCTATGGTGTCGGATGCCCTCAAGTTACGGTGTGTGATGGCGATGTCGATGCAAGGTGATTCATGAATAGAACGGTAACTGGGAGAAGCAGACGTTTTGTTTTACCAGGGTAGATTCCCGTTCAGTGATGCTATTCGGCAGAAGGAGAATTGGTGATTGTAATGGAGTGCCGCGACCAGAAAACCGATGCATGCGCCGCCAGACAGAGCCCAGGGGGGGGTGAACCGATTAATTGTTCTGATGTAAGTAGTCCAGGAAATGCGCTTGGCTCCTCGGACTGTTCTTCGCGCGAAAGCTCTCGCTTTGCGGAAGTGTATCAGGTTCTGGGTTGTGGGGTGTCGTTGGAATGTTCTAAAATGACGTCGTCTTTCCCGGATCGCAAGGCGACATTCCTCGGACTACCATGGAACCGGGATGCGCTTCGGGAGGGGCGATGTCTTTGGGATGGACTTGGTTGCCGATACTATTATCGCAGCGCAGATCTGGTCGTTCATTGTCAGTCGATGAACCTGCAAAGTCAAGGTCTAAATTGCAGTCGGCTGCAAAACTCGCCCAGTCTGCCTTCCACAGATTCCACTGCGGTGTCCTCACCCCAGGGTGGGGTATGTCAGAGCACAGCCAGATGGGAAAGTGGTCACTACCACACGGTGTCATGTGGGTTCGCCACCGGAATCGATCGGCGACAGTTGCGGAACTGAGGGATAGATCTATCGCCGATGTTGATCCCGACGGCATAGTTATGTGTGTTGGGGAGCCGTTGTTCAGTAAGCATACATTGTTTCTGTGTATGATCTCCTCAAGGTGCCTGCCTCGCCTATTGGTGCAAGAGCAGCCCCATACGGTGCTGTAAGAGTTGAAGTCGCCAAGGACGAGAAAGTTGTTCGGGAGCTGCCGTATTAAATCCTGGAGTGAATCCGCAGGCAGGCTTCCACCGGGAGGGAGGTAAAGTGAAACTATTGTGACCTTGAAGCGTTTGAAGTCCACTGTCGCTGCAGAAGCCTGGAGGTCGGTGCGCAGACGGTAAGAGTGCGAGGGGACGCTATATAGGACCATAAGTGCGGTACCTCCGTGTGCTATCGTGGCAGAAGGGAGATCGTATCGATACGATTTGTAGTGGTGCAGGTTGCATGAGTTTTCAGCTCTGTGCTTCGTCTCCTGCAAGGTTATCACAGCTGGCGTCTTGGCCGCTGCCAATGCCTGGAGATCGGCGTGGTTGGCTCTGAAGCCACGCAAGTTCCACTGCAACACGGAAGTTATAGCTAAGAGGGAGAGATAACATTCCGTCCCTGGCGGCCGGCGAGGTCGGGTCGTGCCTCCGGGCGCTGGTGGTCCGACCGCTCGGTAGCTCGCGGTCAGTGTGGCGGCCGAGTAGACTGCGCGCGGACGTGAGGCGGCCCGTGGCCAGAGGTGAGGTTTCAAGTGATAGTTAACGGCATTCAACCCCAGCTGCTGTCGGCATGGAATCAACTCACAGTGACTCAGACGACTCTGCATTTCTGCCGGCGACTGCCGGTCCCGGGCCTGCCGGTTCCGGGCCTGCCGTCGGGAAACGTCAGCGCTCCGTAGAGGGCATGATTCGTCGGCTGGACGAGAAGAAACAGCGGTTCATATCGCCAAAAAGCAAAGAACAAGTGAGTAAAGATTCGCAGTTATTGGAGGAAATGAAAGTTATGATGAAAGCCTGTGTAGAGGAGGGCAATGAAAAACTGTGGCAAAAAGTAGAAAGCAAGATATCGTCTTACGAGGATAGGATGGACAGGCTGGAAGGGGAGATTTTCGTCAGGGATCAAAGGATTGATCAATTGGAATCGGAAATGCGTGCTTGCCATGAGTCTATGGAGAGGTACGAGGAGCATCTGGATGACATCGAACGCCACAGTCGCGCTGTCAACTTGATCCTGTCGAGCCAAAAGTTTGGTAGGCGTCATGACGGCGAAGATATTACCGGAATGGCGGTCAAAGTGATCAATGACAACTTCAAAGATGTTAAGGTCACCAAGAATGATTTCTCCGCGGTGCACAGACTGTCCAGAGACAATACGGTGATATGCGCATTCCTCAATAAAGCCCTTCGGAATGAGATCTATGAAGGTCGTCTCAGCATGCGATTTCAAGCTGATTTCGCAAATAGGCTGTTTGTCAATGAAAATTTATCAAGGGCAAAAAGTGCTGTGCTCAACCGGCTACTGCATTTGAAGCGTAGCGGACGAGTCTGGACCGTCTTCTCAAGGGCTGGCATTCCCTGCTACAAGGCTAGCAAGCTCTCGGCCCCCATTCGTGTGCACAACATGCAACAAGCTTTCGCCGCGGAGCGGGAGCTGCCGCCGGCGCTGCCCGGGGCCGGCCGGTCTCGGGCGGCACCTCCCCCGCCCCCCTCGCGGGGTCGGGCCGGCCAGCCGGCCCGGCCGGGTCTGGCTCGGACTGGGGCGCCTCCCCCGCCCCCTCCCCCTGCGCTGGGTCGGGCCATCGGTCCGGTCCGTTCCGGGTCGGCGCGGGGTGGAGCGCCTCCCGGGCGGGCGGGGCGGGGTGAGGATGGCGCGGGTTTGCCCTCTGACTGGACATCTTCGAGGACTCCCGGCGAGCCGTCGAGCACCGTTTCGTCTGCGCGGCCGGCTGCTGCGGATGCTGCAGTGGCCCCCGAGCCCCGGCTGCCCGACGGGTCGGCGGCTCGACCGTCTTCGTGGCTGCCGGACGGGCCGCGGGCATCTGCTGCAGCTGCGGCTTCTGTCGGTGGGCTGGAGGCGGCGGCGCCGCGCTCCTCGAGGTCGGACTTCGCCCCGTCGACTGCGGCGGTTCCCGCGGCCCTTGCTGGTGCCGACGGGGCGGTGGCTGAGCGGACTGCTATCTCCTCCGCCGCTGCTGATGTCGCGGCTGCGCCGGCCGGTGATTCTGGGCCGGCTGGTGGCCACGGTGGTCCGCCTTCTGGCTGCCCGCCGGCGGGCGACGACGCTGGTTGAGCCGGTGCGACGGTCCGGCCGGACTCTTGCCCGTTGCCGCAGTCATCTGCATCTGCTGGTGAGTGTGCCAGGCTGCGGCGGTTTTGATCGCGGCGGCTAAGTCTTGCGGCGTCTGAGTCGCCATGGCGTTTGGGACGTTGAGTCGTGCGCCTCTCTGCACCGGGAAGCTCCGGGGCATGCTTGGTCGACAGACTATGTAATCATGTGATCTGTGTTTTGAGTATGTCGGCCGTTTTTGTGAATTAAGACGTAAGTTAAAGTGATAAGATAAGATATAATGTCGAGCAGCATTCGAACAATAGAACTTAAGAGGAATAGGAAGAAATGCTACACATTCGGTTACGTGTTGATTGGCCACGGGCCGCGCGCGTCCGCACCGCGCCGAGTCTGTAGGGACGACTGTATGCTTGTGCGTTGTTGTGTGTATTGTTCTTTCGTGAGTTTGACAGTAACTTCGTTGATGGCTGTGTTTCATTGCGGCCATTGGGTAATGATAGCTCTTTGTGCGGCCGATGTGCACCTCGTTAACTGCTATGCAATGTCAAATCCTAGGTGTGCACGTTCATTACTAAAGGCAGATACGCATTTAAATATCAGAACTCATCAATGTCTGGTCAGATATCTGTCGTGAGCTTTAATGTTAGGGGGTTGCGTGATACCAAGAAAAGGAGGGCTATATTCCGTCATATGCACGTTAAATACCCAAATCATATGATTGTTATGCAAGAAACTCACTCGACGGAAGAAATCGAAAGACGATGGATCGCAGAATGGGGTGGGAATATTATGTTTTCGCACGGTGTTGCAAATGCCCGCGGCACCTGCATTTTGGTTCCAAAGCATTGTAAGGGTGACGTGTTAGGTCATAAGCGAGACCAAGAGGGTCGTATAATTTCGATATTGTTAAATATTAAAGATATAACAATAACCATAGTCGGAGTATATGCGCCGACGCAAGGCCATTGTCGGCAACAGGGTGTGTTTTATACGCAGTTGAGCGAGCACATCCGATCATTAGAGTTATCACATCCGTTTATATTGTGTGGCGACTTTAACGTTCACTTGTCTGCGCAGGATACCAGTCAAACATCATTTAAACCATCCAGCGCTTGTGAAGCCTTACATGAATTAATGAGTGAGTTCAGTTTGAAAGATTTTTGGCGCCTTGCAAACCCAGATTTGCGACAGTACACGTGGAGAAAATGCCGTCCTTTGCAACAATCCAGAATTGACTACTTTTTTGCAAGCAGCACTCTGATTGATGCACATCAGATAATCACAACTGATATTGATCCCGGCCCCCGAAGCGATCATAATATAATCGCATTGTCAGTGAAGTTATTCGGTAGCAAGCGGGGACCAGGTGTTTGGAGAATTAATGTGAGCCTTCTTGAGAACGCCGATCTAGTTCAAAAAATAAGGGAAGAAATAGAGAGAGCAAAAAATAGGCAGTCACACTATAGAGATGCATATGACACAGGTTTATTGATAGAAATGTTGTTGGCGAACATTAGAGTAATGTGCATTAAAGAAAGTAAGCATATTGCCAAGGAAAGACGTCAATATGAAAAAGAATTAGAAGCAAGTGTTAAAAAATTAGAAAGTTTAATAGCTCTGCACCCTTCATCAGTAGCTGTGCATGATGACTACCATAAAAAGAAAGATGAGCTAGACAATTTTAAATTGCAGGCAGCAGAGAGAGCCATGCTGTGGTCGCAAGCAAATTGGCTAGAGCATGGCGAAAAACCTACGAAATATTTTCTTAGCTTGCAGAAAAAGAAGAGTGCTGATAGAGCTATTCATGTGCTAGAGAGCGCAGATGGCAAAATGATAACAGGAGACAGAAATATTTTAGATTGTTGTAGATCATTTTATGAATCGCTGCATCAATCCAAAGGAGTTCCAGATAATTTTGAAAGTTTTATGCAAAATGTTGAAATACCGAAACTATCAGAGCATGACAGGCTATCTTGTGAAGGACCGCTAACAATAGAAGAGTGTAGAATCGCCGTCGCTAGTATGAGTGCTAATAGAGCCCCATCTGTATCAGGATTCAATAAGGAATTTATTAACTTGTTTTGGAGTGATATTGGCGAGCTCATTGTCACTTATATAAACGAGGCGTATCGAACTGGGAAGATGTTCATAACACAAAGAAGAGGGGTATTAATTCTTATTCCAAAAGCAGGTAACCAAAAGGAATTAAAAAATAAGCGACCGATCTGCTTATTGGATATAATTTATAAGATAATTGCCAAAGTGCTTGCAACGAGACTAAGCGTGGTAATTAAAGAAGTCATACATAGTGACCAAACTGGATTTCTTAAAGGTAGGAACATTCAAGATAATTTAAGAATAATTCAAGACGTTATAAATTATTCGCAGTCTGATGATGTCGGTGGGATATTAGTGGCGCTAGACTTTAAGGCCGCGTTCAATAGTATTGAACATCACTTTATTTGGTATGCTTTAAGATGCTTTGGCTTTGGCGACTCCTTTATTAGGTGGATAAAATTGTTGTACAACGAGAACATGTTAGCCGTACTTAACAATGGTTACACGTCTGAATGGTTTGAGCCGAAGCGTGGCATTATGCAAGGGTGTCCTATTTCAGGGATGCTTTTCAATTTGGCTGTGGAATTGCTAGCTATTAAAATTAGACAGTTAGGCTCTGTACGAGGCGTTATTATTAATAATATTGAAGTTAAGATTTCTCAATATGCAGACGATGCTACAGTGTTTGTTCATGATGCAGAATCTGTTGAAGAGTTAGTAAAACAGCTCAGACACTTTGGTGAAGTTTCTGGATTAGAGCTTAACCTCAGTAAATCTAAAATCATGTGGCTTGGAACTGATCGGCACAAACGCGAAAGTGTTTGCGGCATCCCGTCGGTAGACAAAGTTAAAAATTTAGGAATGTGGTTCAGCAGCACTGAGTGTTGTGTTAGTCAAAACTTGAACCCCATAATAAATCAAATTCAAAATACAATTAATAGATGGTCGCAAAGGGACTTAAGCTTAAAGGGAAGAATTACGGTGAGCAAAAGTTTGCTTATTTCCAAACTGGTTTATGTAATATCGTGTGTTGTTATCCCAGAGACAAGACTTAAGTCTATACAATCTCTGATCATGAAATATGTATGGCGTGGGCGACCCCCTAAGGTAAAAGCAAAAGTAATTTGCCAAAGCATTTCTGATGGTGGGCTAGGGGCAGTTGATACGAAGGCAATGTACACTAGCTTAAAGCTCAGTTGGATGAGACGGCTGTTGACAGGAAATGCAACATGGGTACGCTTGTTTCAGGCTAGATGCCTCCCATACGCAATTAAAGATCTAATCCAGAGTCGGTTTAGAAGAGAAGATCTTAAGAAACTAAGGTTGTCTGAATTTTATGTTGGTATGCTGCTAGAATACTGCAAGCTAAACGAATCTTCAGCCCCGAGTACCTCGGTTCAAATGATGAATGAATCTCTATGGTTCAACTCTGAAATTACAATTAACAGAAAATCATTAGTTGAAAGGAATATGTACAGCTGCGGCATTAAATACGTCGGTGATTTGATTGACGCAGGTGGTAGAATGTTAACTTATGATGGATTTAGACATAAATTCCCAACGTGCAAAACTGATTTCTTAAAATACTGTGGCATTGCAAGCTCTATCCCCCGGGCGTGGAAAGAGACGATCCGCAACATCGGAAGGAGTATGAGGGCTGTGGATAGAGATAAGGTACCCTGCATTCAATTCCGTGATGAAGAAATTCCATTGTCAATGATTAAAACAAAACAATTATATGCGCTAGTAAACAAAACAACTATTATTCCAACCGCATTTGCACGATGGCAAAATGAGGGTCTTGGACAGCAAAGCTGGTCCGAAGTTATGATCATGCCATATAAATGCACTAAATCAACGAAGCTTCAGGCCTTCCAATATCAGCTCATACACCGATTCATTCCAACAAATAGATTTTTGTTTGTTAGGGGGATTTTGGACAATGCATCTTGCCAGCATTGCCAAAGCAATGATACTATTATTCATTATTTCTTCGCCTGCCAAAACGTTCGCCCTTTCTGGGACAAAGTATTTCAATTAATAAACAAAAACACTTATCCAACACGTTACACGCTTAATGTAACAAATATATTGTTCGGAATTTGTGATGCGCCATCAATTGTAAACCTGCTTATCTTGCTTGCAAAACACTATTTGTATACGCGTAAGATTAATGGACGCATGATTAGCATGGATGCGTACATGGGATATGTTAAGCGTGTGCACGCTACGGAAATGAGAGCCGCGAGTGGTGATAATATAAAAGTGATGTACACGGAGCGTAAGTGGAATGCGGTTGTGCAGGAAATCAGACGCTAAGGTGATCGTAATACGTTATTGTGTGTGTGTGTGTGTGTGTGTGTGTGTGTGTGTGTGTGTGTGTGTGTATGTGTGTGTGTGTGTTCTTGTGTGTGCGTGTATATGTCGTGCGGCATGATCGAAAGGAGCCTATACAAGTGTCGCGATTGGTCCCACTACGGACACATGTTACTGCAGTGTGCAAATAAAACATACAAAAGTGAGAAGAAAAAAAAAAAAGAGAAAAAAAAAAGAGGGAGAGATAAAAGGTTAAGACTTGACTAGACTTATACATTGTCATTGCTATTGCTGTAAGAGGAGCGCCTCCCAGGGATTCTCTCTCTGGAGGCAGAGCTCTCAGGCCACCGACCAGATCTCTGCGCGGAGCGCGAGCGAACGGCTGCGTCACCTAGCCTCGACAGTTCCGACGGCGACTGAACTGGGGAAAAGAAACCCAGAGGGGACACTGAGCCGAATCGTCCACTGGTGGGCGTTGGCGGTGGGGGCAGCGCGGGTGGTCGCATCAGGGATGAGCTATCCCCTGACCAGCTTATCTGCTGTCTGCCACGGTCTTGGCTAGACGGTGTGGTGACAGGGCTTTCCTGGTGGTTTCCCGCCGTCGGCGTGACTGGTCTGTCCGGAGGTCCTATGTGGATCTGGAGCGTCGATCTGGCCACTTCTCCCGTGGCTCCTGATCCGTGTATTGGCACGGATGGGAGGACGTCAGCGTCTATAGCCTCCATTCCGGCGTCAGCAGACCGCCCCTGCGCAACGGAGATCGACGTCGAGTCGCGATCGGAAGCGACACGTGCGCGCTTGGTGGTTGTCGGTGTCTCCGGGGGATGGGAGGAGGCATCGCTCGTCTCGACTGACCGGGGGAGGGTCGGTCTCGACACAGGTGGTTGAGCGGGAGAGTCCTCCCGGGGTCGTTTACAAGATGGTTCAGTGGACATTCCTCCTGTGTCGCCTTCCTCGGCGGTGATGATATCCCCGGAGATATCTACCTCAAGTAGAGGTACAAGCTGCTCAGCAAACAGGTCCGTCTGTACATGCTTGGTTGCTGTGTTTTGGATGTTGCATTGGACACCAAAGTCTCTTGTTTGTGTGACTGTGGTTTTGAGCGACTGTGCGGGGCTGTTGTAACCGCTCAGGAGAGCAAAGAACTGCTGCAAAGATAGCTCCATGCAGTCTTGCATCCTTGTTTCTGGTGTAATGGTCACCGGCGGCGGGCATGGAGTAGGGGTCTCTGGTGGCTGGCGCTGCTCTCCCGTGAGGGCGTTTCGGTACGAGGTAGTCCTCGGAACAGTCTGCGACTGGTCGGCTCTTCCTAAAACCGCACTGAGCTGATGTACAAATATCGTTGCTCTCCAAAAACCATAAAAGACGGACATTCACAAGCTTCTCCATCAACTTGCACAGACAGGATGTCAGCGAAATGGCCTTTAATGGAGTGGGTCTAGACCACTTTTACCAGGTTTGAGGAGTGACACAACCAAAGCCTCTCTCGCCAGGCATCCGGGAACTCGCCTTCAAGCCACAGACGATTGGAGACCGCAAGGAGAACCTTGAGTACACAACTTGGAAGATGGCGTATCATGTCATTGTGCACCTAATCGGGACCCTCAGACACACTGCGAAGCTTGTTTACAGCTGACCTCAACTCTACCATCGAAAACGGCTGGTTGTAGGTCAGCTGTTCGGAGGTGGAGAAGTTGAACGATTTGGCCTCACGACTTTTCAAACGCAAGAAATGTGGGTCACTTACACCTGTCCCACAGCGTTCAGCAAGCGCACGAGCAATCTCGCTGGCTACCAGAGCAGGACGCAAAAGCTGCTCGCCACGCACCTCAAGCACCGGCAGGGCAGGTGCAGAAAAGCGGCCGGAAATCCGTTTTATGCAGGACCACACCGCAGACACTATATTTGTATTTGTATTTGACAATTAAAACACTCTCCAATGTTACACCGGCTATTCCGAGTGTCGTGTCATAATTAGTAAGTGAAGACATGTTAAAAACGACACTCAGCACATTGCACACAATAAGATCAGAGAAAATAAATGAGAGACAAATCCCCACACTCACAAACACACATGCACACGTACGCACACACAACACACAGCATACACAACAAGCATATCGCACACACCACACACGTTCCTCACCACACACTGGTGAGGAACGGTTCAACTGCTCGACGTACTTCCTCCAGGAGGCCCGCTTAGCTTCCTGGATGGTTCGCCGGGCATGTGCCCTGGCCTTCTTAAAGGCTGTCATGTTTGCTGTGGTGGAATGCCTATGGAAAGCTTTAAAAGCTCTTCGACGTGCCCTGATGGCGCTACGGCATGCATCTGTCCACCATGGAACGGGGATACGGCTGGGAACGCCGCTCGTCCTAGGAATACACGCCTGAGCGGTATATATAAGTACAGCAGTGAACTCCGCTACGGAGGGCGCCTGTGCGGGTTCTTCCGAGAAGATTGTTTCTAGGCGTGCCTCAAAATCTCCCCAGTCCGCCTTCCCCAGGTTCCAACGTGGCGGCCGCGTTCCCACGGCAGCCTCTTGGTACTCCAGCCACACCGGAAAGTGTTCGCTGCCCATGGCGTCCTCAGCTACGCGCCATGAAAAGAGTGGCATGAGCTGTGGACTGGTAAGACTGAGGTCTAAAACGGAAGTACTTCTGGAAGGCATGGTGAAATGAGTAGGAGAACTGATATTTAACAGACACAACTGTTCATCGTTCAAAAACGATGATAAAAGTCGACCACGGGTGCATGTGCTATTGCACCCCCAATCCCCATGCAGAGTGATGAGTTAAAATATCCTAAAAGCAAGACCGGAGGCGGCAGCTCAGTTGACAACTGTCGCAGATCTGCTAGAGGGAGTGCGACACCAGGCGGGCAGTAAATAGAGCATATCGTTACCTCACGGTAAATAAAAAAGAGGCGAGCAGTCACCACTTGTAGCCAAAAACAGCCAAAAACGCGAAAAACAGCCACCACTTGAGTTGAATGTTTGGCGAGACCTGTGCGAAGGGAATTTGCAGTGCGTTAGAGATGCTGTCAAAAAGTACGTTTCTTTGATGCATGCAGTAAGGACAATCCAGAATTAAATGTCTATTATTTTCGTCTGGATGGCCGCAGGCGCATGCGGGTCGGCTCTCGCGCTCGGTTTTCCCGGGTGTTTGTCTGGGTCTGTGCTAGCGAGCCCCAGCCCGGTGCACCCGTGAGCGAGCTAGAGACCCAGTACTAAGCAGTGGCGGCGGCGAGTGCATTTTAGGAGGCTAAGCTGATGAACGAAGCACGCCCTAATGGACGTGAAACACGCCCTAATGGACGCCATGAAGGAGAGCTCCTTCCAAGAGCTGATAAGAGAGCAGGTGAGAGCTGCAGTGGCAGTGGCGGTTGCCGAGGCGGTGGCCGTAAAGGACGCCGAAATCAACGAGCTCAAGGAGGAGTTGACGAGACCAAGGTCCAGCTAAACACACTTGAGCAGTACTCACAGCGCCTGTGTGTCAACGTCAGCGTCATCCATCCCATCCCAGACGGCGCAAACGAGGACACAGACCAGCTGGTCGTGTACATTACCAAGATGATCGGAGTGACGGTGTCGCGACAGGACATCGACCGCTCTCACCAGGTCGGCACCCCCCAGTCAGGCAAGACGCGCACAATCGTCGTCAGGCTCACCAGCTACGCGAAGCGTCAATAGCTCTATGACGCCAGGAAGAAGCTGAGACGACCCGTTCAGTTCCAAGGCTCGACGGTGAGTACCCAGACTGCCACAAGGTATTTGTCTCTGATAACCTAACCCGCGATAACCAGTGCATTCTGTACAAAGCCCGACAGCTCCGCAAGGAAGGCAAGATTTGAGCGGCTTGGTCTGACGTGGGCAAGCTCAAAGTTCGCCAGTAAGAGAACTCTCCCACCGTGATCATCCGGTCCATCAGCGACCTTCTCAAGATCGTCGAGCCGAGGTTTCGGCCACCCGCGGTGGATGCGGCTGAGGCGGACCAGGACGGCTACACCATAGTGACCCGACGGTGAGCCGGTGGCCGGTAGCCGGTCTACGCAGTGGGGCCCGCTGCCCCAGCGCCGACTCTACCGCCCCTGCCACCTCCGGCAAGTCGACCTGGAGCCGCCCCTGCCGTGAGCATGGGGCCCGCCGGGTCTCGGTGTCCGTAGCGGGCACCGCTGCGGCGGGCCGCGGGGTCTCGGGGTGCCTCCCTTCCACAGCACACCAGTGTACCAAGTACTGTCAAACGAGGGCTGATTGGGCCGCGAGTCCTGCACGGCGCCCAGGTGCGGGGTTGGGAATTCCCGCGGTGGCGGTGACCGATCACTGTGCTGGTGTGTCCCTCCCCCTTCCCCCACACCTCCCTCCCACCACCACCACCTCGTGCAACGCTTGGACTTCCACCGATATCAGAAGCGGGGCGCTGGGACTGGCGCGCTGTCGCGGCGCGCTGTCGCGGCGCGCATCTTAACTGATATACTTAGTTGATGCATCAGCGCGGTAGACAGCCCGCTCATCTGTATATATAGGGTAGCTACAGAGGCGGCTCCGCTGTACCTTCTCTTGAAGGAGGGTTCAGGCGTGGGAGTGGTCGTCAGCACAGGAACGAGCTTTCTAGAAAACCAAACGTATGCTTGTGGAAGCTCCAGTGCTAGCTCACTATGACGTAAGTGGTCCCACTTGTGGTTTCAGATGATGCGAATCCTCGTCGCTGCCACCTTCCGGTGGTGGAGCGGTGGTGTTGGAGCGGTGCTCTCCATTGTGGATGAGCAAGGTCAGGAGAGACCGGTAGCCTACGCAACAGTCTCTGCCTCCAGCAGAAAAGAGCTACAGTCAGTTGGAGGAGGCACTCGCAGTGATCTTTGGAGTTAAAGGGTTCCATCAATTCGTGAATGGCAGGGAATTCCTGATCAAGACAGATCATAAGCCTTTGCTGGGGTTACTGGGCAATGGGAAGCCACTGTCAGATGTGGTGTCTCCCCGAGTGATTCTTTGGCGTATGACGCTGCAGGCGTATCAGTGCCGGCTGGTGTACTCACCAGGCGTCTGTCAGGCGAACAGTGACGCGCTGAGCAGGCTGCCGCTGCGCGAGGAGGAGCATCCGGTTCCGCCAGAAGACATGGTTTTGCTGTTAGAGTCAGTGAACAAGCTGGTGGTGGTTTCTCAGATCCGGCAGGCCACAGCCAGAGATCCGACGGTCTCTCTCTCTCTCTCTCTCTCTCTCTCTCTCTCTCTCTCTCTCTCTCTCTCTCTCTCTCTCTCTCTCTCTCTCTCACTCTCTCTCTCTCTCTCTCTCTCTCTCTCTCTCTCTCTCTCTCTCTCTCTCTCTCTCTCTCTCTCTTCTCATTCTCTTCTCTTCTCTTCTCTTCTCTTCTCTTCTCTTCTCTTCTCTTCTCTTCTCTTCTCTATCTCTTCTCTTCTCTTTCTCTCTTCTCTCTCACTCTCTCTCTCTCCTCTCTCTCTCTCTCTCTCTCTCTCTCTCTCTTCTTCCTCTCCTCCTTCTCTCTCTCCTCTCTCTCTCTCTCTCTCTCTCTCTCTCCTCTCTCTCTCTCTCTCTCTCTCTCTCTCTCTCTCCTCTCTCTCTCCTCTCTCTCTCTCTCTCTCTCTCTCTCTCTCTCTCTCTCTCTCTCCTCTGCCGGATATGAGCAAATGCTTTGATGTGAATGACCACCAAAAAACTCCTAACCAAAATACAACCTTCCGTCCAGAGTCCATCACGCCGCTCTCTCTGACGTACACATGCTCGACACAAGCATCCTACCGTCACGACACGACCGTCACGAGGCTCATAATCACCGACTGCCAACCGTCACCTGGCGCACGCCGGCACAGAACATGTGCTGAGCCGCCTGAGGTAGACGTACTGGATTATACCGCGGCAGAGCTGCCGTAAAGGCGTACGCCTTAGCCTGCCCGACCTCCAGACGCGCGCCGCGCTGTACCACAGCCTCCGGTCATGGCCGACCTGCCGGCGGCCCGAGTGACGGCACACAGCCCGCCGTTCACCACGGGTCGGAGTGGACTACTTCGGCCCTATTATGGTCACCAAGTTCCGCCGGAAGAAAAGCGGTACGGGCGGTCTGTTCACGTGCCTGGCCACCAGAGCAGTGCATCTAGAGATCGCCCACTCCACTGGACATAGACTCCTTCATCATGTGCCCTGAGGCGAATGATCGCCAGACGTGGCGAACCGAAAATTATCGTTTAGGAGACACAGTCACCTGAACAATTTATCGGTTGCCAGCGCAGCCCGCCCTTTACTGGTCACGTGTAGGATGCGTGTTGTGCGCAGCTGACGTCAGAACTTGTAAACCTGCGCGCGCATCCCAGTACCCGCGAGCGCTCGACCACGTCGGACGTGTTTTTCAGGTCCGTCGTGTGTTCCTCGTTCGCAAGTGCGCTGGTGCGCTAGTTTGTCTCGGTGTGCACTGTGCCCCGTGCACGGTCCTGTTCCACCGGCCCATTTCTCCTGTCTCTCGGGTGAGTTGATACGTGGCGAACCTTTTTTTTGTTGTTGGCCGTCGCTGGCCTCTGACGTGCTGTCGCCTCTGTGGTTCGGCCTCGATTATCTCTATATCGATATATATAATATATAATATATATATATATTATATATATATAATATATATATATATATATATAGATATATAATGTATATGTGTATGTATATATATGTATATGTGTGTGTAATGTGTATGTAATTATGTTTAGCGGACTTCCGGACAATTTACTGACTCGCGAGAGGTTACAGACTGTGGTTACGGTCGGTACTCGATGCCGTCTTCGTAGTCGGTGCATGATGTATGGGCTGCTGTGGTACTGCCTGTCTGTGTGTTCTCACATAATCGACCTCCCCCAGCCCCAGCTGTCACTGTTTCTGGTCTCCCCTGGGGAATGGTCGGTTTAGGCGCATTCATGCCATTCGCCTGACGTATCACCAATATGGCGTCGTGTGGGCATGGTTCGCGCCGCCGCGTGACTCGGCAATGGCCGCCATGTCTGCGTCCGGGCCGTCCCTGTCTCTCGCTCTGTCCATTGGTGGTCGCTCCTCTGCCCATTGGCCGGTGGGTCCTTCTGCCGGCGCATGCGGGTCCAGCTACTTTGTTGTCGTTCCACACGTCCCCGGGTTCTATCATTGGCCGCGGGTGACGTCCATAGGGCTGTTCCAGTCGCTCCACTCGGTCGGCGGCCTCCAGTCGCATCAGCTGTGATAGCGCAACGGTAAGTTGTTGGCTTCGGAGGCGTATTGGTCCCGGTTCATCTCCCGGTCGGCGCTGCCTATAATATCCACAACTATATACGGTAAGTTGTCCTGGCTTCGGAGGCGTATTGGTCCCGGGTTCATCTCCCGGTCGGCGCTGCCATATATCCACAACTATATACGGTAAGTTGTCTGGCTCCGGAGGCGTATGGTCCCGGTTCATCTCCGGTCGGCGCTGCTATATATCCACAACTATATACGGTAAGTTTTTCTGGCTCCGGAGGCGTATGGTCCCGGTCATCTCCCGGTCGGCGCTGCCATATTTGCGGCCATGCTTGATTTTTCTGATTTCCTGCGCGGACTACGGGCACACGGTGGCGGTTTTGGATGACGTCCCGGTTTCTGGCCACGAAGCCGTGTTCGTCCTCATTTGCGGGCGTGGTCGGAGGTGTGGTCGTCCCCCGGTTTTCAGGCTCCAGGGACGGGGTCGTCATCACTGGCAGGGTTGTGGTCGGGATGGGGTCGTCCCGGCGTCAGGCCACGGAGACGGGGGTCGTCTCTTTTGCCGGGTGTGGTCGGATGAGGTTGTCCCAGTGTCAGGCCACGGAGACGGGGTCGTCTCTTTTGCAGGGTGTAGTCGGGATGGGGTCGTCCCCGGTTTCGGGCCCACCGTTGCGTTTTGGTCTTGGTATTTTCACCCGGCCGCTGCTGGTCCCCTCCTGCAACTCCTGCCACTTATTGGTCGGGCTCACGAGAGTGCGACGCGCACGCACACCACCCCTCCTTTGACGCCTCGTCGTTTCTCGCTTGTTTCAGAACGATGCTGATCGTCTTGGGGGGACAGCTTCGCCTACTGGGCGGGCAGGGCGCTGCTCGGCCGATTCTTCCGTTTACCATTGCTGGTTGGCGTGGCGGTCGTCTCGGCCGACGACCGTTTCCGTCGCTGGGCCATTGCCACCGTGGCTCGCCTGCCGCCGTCACGTGTGCTGCTCATCGTGGGGGGGCAGTGACATCGCGAAACCTTCCTTTAGTCCGCGCCAGCTCCACCTCTTGTTCGCGGAGCTGGTATTCGGGGTTTTGCCGCGGGGGCCACCCAGGTCCATATCTTCCCCGCTTCCGCCCCGTGCCTCCTGCCGCCGTTGGGCCGTCACAGTCCTCTGTATACCGGCGGCGGCGCGGAGGCTTGTCAACCTCGCTGCTGCGGCGGTTGTTTGCGCGTCCGGACGCCGCTTCGCGGCCGCTGTCTGCTCCTTCTGGCCGGCGGAGGGCTTTGTTGGCTGGGACGGGGTGCACCCCTCGGCTGCCGGTTGGCAGGCAATCGCGGCATGCATTAAAGGGGACATTTCCACCTTAACACTAGTTTTGAGTTGAGATAGCTAAGTTAGTGGCCTTAGAGCGAAACTTAGGGGGTGGTAACATTGAAAACAACCACAGATATCTGGTCTAAGAGAAATTCAATTGTGATTTTAAAATTTGGGCCCTTAGTAAGGCCCACACTTATATGGAGTTTTGTACCGATGACGTCAGCTCTCGTTATGGCCGGTGTACTTGTTTGGAATGAAACCTTGATTTTCCTATGATCGCGAATCGTGATGTTTGATTGTTGATTATGTGTTACGCCGTGCCATCAACATTTGACCCAGTTGAATCTTTTTAAGTCAATAATTTCAATTAAGAGCAATTCAGGGGTATGCCTTCGAATACCCCTGTGTTGGTGTGTGGCGAATCAAAGATTTATACTACGGTGTACAGGTGAGCGTCATGCTATTTCACTTTACCAACAGCTAACGGCCCCAACAGGTTCCTATTTTTCCTATCAACGTATTCACTAATTATGCTGTGATTATCGTTTCAATATCACAAGAGCATAAGCCAGACAAAAGGCAATTTGTTTAGCCTTAGGAGATAAAAATATTTGGGTAATCAGACGCCTATGACGGATACTTTTGCTTAAAAAAATAAGTGGGAAAATGTGCCACATGCCATTATTTTAAGATTGAAAAGAAGGGTTTTGACACATTACAAAATTGAAAGAGGAAAATTGTACTTTTACGTTACCCTGAGGAGGATTAAAAACATTTTCACCAAATAAAAGTTGCTTATATTGTATATGAAATGCTGAAACATGCCAATTTTCTGCATTTTTGTTCACCATTTGGCAGGGGCTATGCCCACTGGTATTCCACTGCAACTGTATCCGCCAGTGGTGTTCTATCAATATGTTTGCTAGTGATGATGTTCATTGTTCAGTGAGCAAAATTATAAATTATGGAAATGTAAGATTATTTGACCAAAGTGATACAGGTAGGTAAATATTCGACCTCAGGTAGGTACCTGTCAGTGCGCCGTGTAATTCCATTCACAGTATGGCAGCATATGGTAATGTAGCGAGATACATTTAAATTTTCCAAAAGAAACAGAGTGAAAAAGAAGAAAGTATAAGCAGCAGATTAGAAACATTCCAAAAAGCAAAAGCTATGTATATTTTAAAACTGACATGGAAAGAAACGGCGGCCGTGTGGACGTCAAAAACTTTAACAGTGGAGACGCCGGCTGAAGCCGCTCCCCCTCCCTCCCCCTACGCAGGCAACAAATACCCTCGTTCCGGCCTGTGTACCGCCAGGGTGTCGCAATTACGGCACCTGGCCCCATGAAACGACGTCAAAACAGCAGCTACACGGCCGCCATTAAGCGTGAGCGCGGCCAGCGGCCCGGGTCACGTACGGCGCTCGGCAGAAGCCTCTGCGCAGGACCCTGACCCAGATCACGGCAGCAAGCTCCGCCTCTGGACCGCTGTAGACAGCAGTTCCGGCCGCCGCAGGCATCCACAGGCGTTGCAGCCGGGTGAAAAGGTCGCACCAATGATCGGTGTACTACTATACACTGAAAACAAATGAATACAAGGAGAGCGTGTCTTTATAAAAAACGCCATAAGTCTTGGGTTACACGACACAACATTTGGATAGTCAATTTAGCAAATACACAAGTGTAGTGAGTTTTTAAATTTGGCGGGAAATTGACACGAAATGAAAGCACAGCCGCATATAAAGCAACACGCCTTCCCTAAGTAAAATTTTCCCGAACGCAGTTTTTCTGTGTAGCTGGAGTGCAAACGCTAAATTTTGTGTCATTCGTGCAATAATAGTGTGTAGTCGACACAAAGAGCATGTGTCATCAGCCATTTGAAACAGCAGACGACGGCAGTTTTCGGCGGCCATTGAATTTGCAGTTTCCCGGCGGCCGGTGCAATTTGGAGGCTGCACGCAGGAAGATGCAGGCAGAAGGCGTGAGTGTACATTTTAATTATCAGTTCCAAAGGTTTTACATATCTATATGTAGCATGTAGCAATCAATTTGTGCATATATCATGTTATAGAGGTATACATTCGCAGTGTTGTTTGCAATATAAGCATGCACTGTTTGCTGAGGAGACTGATTTATATGCATGCTTTGCTCATGCGTCAGCTTAGCCCAATATTACTTTAACTCATATATTAGAGGCCATCTGCCAACCATTTGCCCCATGCATGAGACATGTTTTTATTTTAGTCCACATTTATTATTACAATTTGAAAACAAAAAGGCATTATTGTGATTGAACCCTTTCCTCAAAAACTGTTTGTCAATAACTAGCAACAATTTTATGTTGTCACACCTTTGGAACAAGGCTGCTATGCAATGACACAACTGACAACAATTTTAACTGTAACTCTAAAATTGTACTCCCAGTTACGTTGTCCACTATGGTTTGTTAACAACTTGTAACTTACGTTACTTTTGACAACCATGACTAATGTGGGTAACATATACTATATAGGTATCTAACATACTGTATCTCTCACTCACCTGTTAAACTCACCTGTTTGGTTTCCTTGCCCCACCCAGTGCACTAGGAGGAGAAGGAAACCATGTAGGACAGAGCAGATGACGCACAACTCCCCACAGGTGATGGGTGATAATGCGTGTGTGAGGGAGATGTGATAGTGCGATCTGCAATTAGGGATTGGCGGGAAAGATGCACAAATGGTTTGAGACATGTCTAGTGGAGCATTTTCAATCTGATGTCAAATGAATTCCTTTTAGTGGGTAATGATCAGTGCTGAGTAGCAGAGACCTTGCAGCGGTAAGACAGATAGGCATACAGGCTGATTGCCTAGAACCCTTAGACAGAGAGGACTTGAACTTCAGCAAGGGAGTAGAACCGAGCTGCCCAGTTGGGAAGGGAATTCCAGTCTTTCACAAACTCTATCATGAAGAAGAAGCGTGTTGTAATGTCAAGCTGACGTCGGCGGAACCTTGATTTTGAACACATTGTATAGGCTGAACATATTCTATAATATATCAGTAGGGCACTATTGTTATTTAATGTTACAACAATATTAGTTTGCAAGCAATTGTTCCAACTTTTTGTTCAAATAACTTTGTAAACCAATATTGCAAGTGGTGAATTTACCAAATTTAGTAAATGCACCATCTCAATGGATTGATTGATGGTGAGTGGAATACGTTACGGATTGTTAATTCTTAGTCATGGTTGTCAAAAGTAACAGTTGTTTACAACACTGTCACAACTTGTAAGCGCATCATATAGGAATGTTTTTTCAACAATTTTAAGCCTTCAGCATTACAGTTAGAGTGGAATTGTTACAGTTCTAGGAAAAGATACAAGATATTAACACCCACTGAGCCCCTGAATTCAAGAATCATGATACAATGTTGAGTTGCGGGCGGAGGCCTGCAATTATAAGCAATATGTTAAGGTGGCAAGAAGATGATCCAATTTTGACATGTGTTCAAATACCAGTAGCTTGCAGTGAAAAGCAGTGTATAGACACCCAGCAACCATAAGGACTGAATTACTTGTACAAATATTCAGTCTCCCATAATTGGAGAACAGGCGCTGCAAATCTGTATGACCTAGCTGTCGGAGTGCCCTCTAAAACCACAATAATCATCATCCTCCCACAAGCTGGGTTGAGCTATGGCACGAGGAAGAATCACTTTTGGGCCAAAGCTCAATGAATGTTGTCTCCTGTGCTTCATCTGGTCAATTTGTCTCATATTTCTGGCATCTTATCAATACGTTAAGGTCAGCTGACTGACAAGGTCACAGGAACTGATTTCTATTTCAGGCAATTTTTATTCCATTACTAATGTATATTTTATAACATTTTGAACTATTGAGTGTGAAGTTTAAGGATATTATCTTTCAGATGTGTCCCTTAGTTGAATCAGAAATGCAATATTGTATTGGATATTTGTCCCAAGTGAACCCATTTCTGACCATTACAATAACAATGGTAAGCCGGAAAAAGAAGACAGGAGCTTTACACCTACAGCAAGTGGCAAGACCTTGATATTTTCCTTAGGAGTGCCCGGCATGCCCAAACTGTCCAGTGATGATGGGCAATTATATGAAAATACCATATTGATTAATCATATTGATTTGTCCATTGTCCATTCCCCTAGCGAAATTGGTGATGAGCCCACCTGTTCTGAGTAGTGCTTGGAATTTTTGTTAATTTTCTGATCTTTTGATGGGTACAAAAGATTTTATTTCACATATTTTTGAGTATCCAATATATAACTTAAAGATATTCGAAAGACTCTCACAGGGGGCTCATTTTTAGAACCTAGCGAGGAATCATCTGATGGAGGTCCACTCCGCTCCCTTCAACACTAATGGGCGAGTGTGACAAGTTTGTTATATCCAGGACACGCGTTCGGAGCAA
>JAXIVJ010002697.1:0-104964 GCA_036785665.1 Chirona hameri | reverse complement strand
CCCGCGCACTGCAGGTGGCTTTGCGCGAACACAACTGCAGGGGAGGGTTGTTTTTCCTGCCGCCCCCCCCCCCCCAAACTGAGATCTACAAAACTACACTACGTAGCGAGAAGCAAAACACGGCATTTGAGTAGCTTGATACATGTTTTATCGAAAGTATGTCATTATTGTTTTGGGTCAGGTGAAAAATTGAGGTCACCAGAGGTCATCAAAGGTAACATTTTCCAGTTTTGTCCTGTTTTTAGGACATCGCTCCAGAAATTCCCATGTATCTCATAAACTATGCTAGTTAGAAACAAAAAAGAAAAAGGCAAACGCCAGATAGTGAAATTTGCAATCGGTAAGGTGTCCCTAAAATTTGATCTTACGTCAATATTTGAGGCTCAATAGTAAAAAAAAGAAAAACAGTCGTTTTTACTAAATCGTTTTTCAGTATTAACTTTTTACTAAAAAAAAGATAACGGAAAATGTTTACGCCATTGTGTTTATCTTGTCAAGGCGCTTCGAATGATGTACATGGTGACTTTGTTAAATTAACTTAAAAATTTGACCTCAGGTCAAGGTCAAGTGGTGACCCAAGTAGGGCATGTTGTATATGGAAGACGTGTCCTCGACGAGACAAACACATGATGTCTGTTTTACTTCTCTATCTTGTTTTATGTCGGGAGTTATTGACAAAAAAAAATTGATGGTGACCTCGCATGGCTCAAATGACCTAATAGGGGTTACTGAACAAAACTTACACTGGAATCATCAAGAATATCCTATAACATGATCCAGAAGTAATTGGACTAAAATCATGCATATCCTTGAAATAGGAAGCATTTGTAAATTTCCTCATTGACTTATTATGGGGAGGTTACGAAATTGACCTGACCTTAGGTCACCGATATCAAAATTCCGAGATACACGAATTGTAAGTACGTATTCCCTCATTACATTATGTAAGTTTCAGACTGATCGGTGAAATACTCTGGCTTTGGCACAACTGCAAACATTTTTGGTGGTGGAGTCACTTGACCTGGTCTGGTGACCTGACCTGAGATGACCTGAGGATATTTTTTTTCTCAAAGTGTGCGAAATTGATGTCCTAACAGGTGTGCCAAAACCGGCGGCGCTGAACGCCGCCGATTTTTCGCTATCTTTGAAAAACCTGATGGGGGGGCGGTAATCGCCCCCATGCAGTGCGCGGGTTAAGTTGTGAACTAAGGGCCGGCGGGCAGCAAGGGTCAGCAACGTGCTGCTTTGGAGGGGCGGTGGGGCGATACCTCCGTGACGGCGGTAGGTTTGGTTGAGTTTGCGTTTAAGTTCGCGTGAGGTGACCTGTTATATGCAGTGTGCATTTGCACCAATCGCACTTGCATTGTTTAACATATTTGTGCGTTTGAAAATAGATGTTGATTGATTGATTGATTGTTGTGAAAAATAAAATGCAACGACCTGAATCATTTCCTATGACACTCGACTGATAACCAGAATTGTCAATGATTCCTATTTGTCATGAGTCGATTCACAGTGATTCATGGACCATAATGAATGATTCAATCATGATTCAATCACTCAACATTACCATAATGAATGATTCAATCATGATTCAATCGCTCAACATTACCATAATGAATGATGCAATCATGATTCAATCACTCAACATTAACACTGGTCATGGTGAGTCGATTCACAGTGACTCACGGCTAATACGAGTGGCTCATGAATGATCCATTCACAACGACTCTCAATGTGGATAACTATCCTTAATGCCAGACAGCTCTCCTAGCAGTTTGCAGTCACTCAAAACCCTTGTAGAAATTTCAATGACGTCATTGAATGTTCCCATTGAATTATGAAAATAGTTAGGTTAGTTAGATAAAAGCAGCGGGCGGCCGTGGGCGAAAGTGGCGTGACAGCAAAGAGGGCACGACGCCAATTGCAGGACATTTGCTAAAATGGGGAAATAGGTTGTTTATTTTGATTATAAAATGATATTTATAATATTTATTATAATTGCAAATTCCAAGTTCCAAAAGCATTAATGACTTACGTTTCTCTTTTTTAAGCGAATAGAATATTTATTTTGATTTTGCATTAGGCATTATTTTTTATAAAGCATAATGTGGAATAAAGCGGCGCAGAAGCGACAGTGATATTTGGGACATGCGGAGGTCATGTAAATGTTTGCTTATGATTTAGTTTTTGATATGGTATAGCCTAGAAATTTGGAAAAGGTGGGTTCCTTTTGATACTTTTTCGTGTCAAAAAGGTGTGCGTGTAATGTGTGGTTTATGAACCGAAGTATGAGTTAGTTACCTTATCTTCACATGGTGTATTAAAAACCTTCCACGGGGTGGGTGTTACGGTTTCACTTCAACAAGATGCAGCACAGGCTCTACAAAAAAAAAACACAGCAAAAGCCAATACAAGTACTAGCCAATACGTCGAGGTAAAAGACAATACAAGTAAATAATGTAGGGGAAAAAGTAAGACACATACACAGTGAGCACTCACAGATCACAGATGGCAGATTTAAAAGTACCTGGGGTGGTGACCCCGCTGATACAGGGGACAGACAGGCCGTTCCAGGCAGTCGCGGCTCGGTAAGAGAACACGCTCTGCGTAGCGGACAGACGGCATTTTCGGAGCTGCAGGGATCCGCGGTCAGAGGCGCGAGTCTCGCGGGTCGACACAGCGGCGCGGGGGGTGAAGAGCGCGCGGATGTTGGCAGGCACACCCTCTTCCTTCAGCGCCTTGAACACTTTCACAAGGTCATGGTGAGCCACCATGGCCTTGATCCTTGGTCATCCTAGGGGATTTAAGGCCGGAGAGATGTGGAGATGTTTTTTGGTTCCAGTGATTACTCGGGCGGCGAAGTTGATTACTTTTTTTTAACTTTATATAGTTGACCCTTAGCCGCTCCGCCCCACACGCAGAGACAGCAGTGGATGTGTGGGAAAACATACGCCTGTACGATAATTTTGAGGACTTCGCAGGAAAAGTAGTGCCGAAATCTGTAAAGTGAGACGAGGATTCCGTTGCATTTTGAGACCACACCGGAGACATGCGCGTCCCATGACAGACAGGGTTCTAGAACGACGCCTAGGATTTTTAATTTCTTTGAAGGTTCAATGGCACTTAAGTACCTACCCCTAACCCTACCAGTGCCAAGGTATCTAGTTAGGGCTGATTGAACAGTGGCTGTGTGCCCACTGGAGTTGGACACAAAGCCTCGCTTTCTTCACGCATAGATGAATTACAGGCCACAGCTCAGGACACAGAGCTCGTATAATTGGCCATTAAGTGCCTGGTTTGTCCACAGGGCACATATTAATGTTGGGCCGGTGGCATATTTTTTGGACAGTTTGCTGTTCGACCAAAACAGAATGATTATTTGACCAATGAATGATCCAATCAGCCTATTTGCTCTGCATGAATTATTCAATCAGTGATTCACAACAGGTTTGCGCATGAGGTGAATCGATTCATGAGTGATTCATTTGAAATAAGAATGATTCAATCAAAAGTAGTCGATTCCCATTGAATCGTTGACAAGTCTGCTGACATCATTTCCTACTAGCAGATGTATGGACATCCCAAGCACCCCTCCCACGGAAATCCCTGTTATGCTTCCTATTTTATCCCAGATGACTATCTTAACCAAAGAAACCTTTCCACCGACCAATCAATGTGCCTTGGTCCCATAGTCACTTCCTCTGAAATTGTCCCCCTCTGCTCATGATCTTTGAATCGAGTTTCTCTATAGATTTACCCCTGGTCTCTGCGTCTGTACATATTGTTATAGTCTCACCTACATTTCATATGACCTCCCAGGTACATCAATCCCCTCATATTCGTGCCACTACGTTGTGATCCTCAGTCCCGTTCTCAGACAGTTATCCACCTTTCAGACCTGGGAAACAGCAATCTGTGCGGCAGCGACGTGTACGACTGCCCAAAGGGCTGCGGCTTCATCCGCCGCACAGACACGTGCATATACTGCCAGTGCAGCGACGAAGAACCCGCCAATGAGGAGCCGGCGCCAGCTGAATCTGATGCGCTGTGAAGCAGGATCGCATCCAGCAGACCGTAAAAGTTTCGATCCACTGCACTGAGAGAAATTTACCCTGGTAACCCCTTAGTGTCAATTTTTACCACGGGGGTGGTAAAGCGTAACTAGGGGGGGGGGTTGGTAACTCGTACCACCCATGATATTAGGGTCCTACCATAGTAAGCTAGTTAACATTACTAACAGAGTACCATACTTGTACCACCCTACCTAGTAACACTTACCACGGTCATACCACCAACCCTAGTAAGCTTAACCAACCTCTTACCAACCCTGCTACACAGTTACCAGGGCAGTACCACCTTACCTGGTAACCCTTATCACCCTCTTGCTACCCACCCTTGTCATTGTTACCATCCCCCTACCAGCCCTGCAGCACCGGTTACCATGGCACTTACTACCTGGTACCATGACACTTACTACCTGGTAACCTTTATTACCCACTTACCACCCACCCACCCTAGTCAACGTTACCAACCCCTTACTAGTCCTGTAGCAATGGTTACCGCGGCAGTGCTACATATCTGACGACCATGTCTTGACAATAATGACAACGATGACGATGGCGATGCTAATAATGGTACCGTGTATGATCTCTGTGAACTGGAGATGGAAAGATTTGAGGGTGTTTCAACTTCGAGGTCACTCCACCCCATGATCTCTGAAAACTGATAACGCAGAATGGACATAAAACGCAGTAAGTCCATCTGGAAGTATATTTTGAACATCGACCTGTTGACATCGACCTGAATATTTTTAACATCGAAATTGTCTACCATGACAGAAAGAAAGAAAGAAACAAACAAAAACAAAACATCCTCTCGCTGTCGAGTGTCGACCATGACAGAAAAAAAAAACATCCTCTCGCCGTCGAGTGGCGATCATGACACTATAGTACTATAGACACTATAGTAAAATGTGAGCTTTTACGTATACCTAAAAGCTTTTAGGTATACCTAAAAGCTCATATTTTCCAGGCACTCAGGGTCCGGCTTCACCTCGGGGGGGACTCCGAAAACTGTTGACATGAACCACATCATATTTTTTTGGGCCGGTCGAACTTTGACGTTGAAGACAAACATGCATAGTCCCAAGAGCAGGAGGGCGTCAGAGAGGGTAGCAGTATCAGCTACCCGATGATTTTCGATAACGATCTCGTATCCGATGTCAAGTTTTCGGATGTGCGGTGCTATGGAGTTACCCTCCTCGAGGAGACCGTCGCTCCTCAGCAGCCGAAGCAGGCCCAGAGTCGCTTCGTCACCTGACAAAAGATACCGTGGTAATGGCATCAATACATAACTTACTAACACCAACGTGTTTTGCGTCAGTAACAATATGACACGTCTGATCGTTAATTCTGGAAAGGCATATTAGTAAATATACGCTTTCTCCGTCCCACCAATGTCGATGTTAAGCAAAACGGCCATTTCAAAGGTGAAACAGTATTGGGGGATTCCACGTCAAATCGATCACCAAAATACAGCATTCTCTCCGATTTGCAAAATATTAAAATTTGAATCGAAAAAATCACGCCACCTCCGATTTGGCTGATTCTTACATATAACATTGCCCAACATGTCCTCTACAAACTGGTAAAAAATTCGCGTGGGCCATTCATAAGTTAAGAAGAAAATGGTGCATAAAATCGGCGCTGTCACGTGACCTGATCTGACCCTAGAGTATTGATTTCCATTGTTTTTAATATACAAATATGCCGATATGGGTCTCATCTGAAAGGCCGTAGGCTAACCAATCCATTCATAATGTTTTCGATTATATGGGATGTAAAATAGGTCATGTGTGACCTTGACACGTGACCTGACTTGACCTGGAGCATTGGCTTCTCATAATACGTTACAGCATAGCCAATATGGGTATCGTTTGAAAGCTCAGCAGCTAACTAATGCATTCGTGATGTTTTCAAGCATGTGGGATGTCACACAAGTCGCGAGTGACCTTGATACGTGCCCTGACTTGAGCTGGAAACTGGCTTGTCATAAGACGTTAAAACATAGCCAATATGGGTATCATTTGAAAGCCCATTGACAAACCAATGATGTTTTCAAGCATTTGGGATATCATACAGGTCACATGTGATCTGTATGTGTATGTGTATACACAGCATCCTAGAATTTATCAATTTTGGTGGAGAATGGCACCTAATCCTGAATAATTATCTACTCTCTTTCCCTTACTTTTACGATAATATTCCACTTCTAAGTGAAAGTTCCACCAAACAAAGCCAACCACTATATACTAATGCTTACTTGCCGCTCAGTTTCCTTCCACAGGCTATTAAGTTCAAGAAAGAAAAAGGAAAAGTTGAGTATAACTTACTCAGCCACAACTTTTTGAATTTTTCTCTTCAATACAGGTTTTCTGCTGAAAATTGTGTGAAATGTGGTCTTCTTTCGTTGAGTTTTCCACTCTTTAAGATCTTTTTTAGGTAGAATTTTCCACTCCGCACCCTAACACAAAACCAATTCTAGCTCCCTGTGTATACAGGTACGTGTCACATACAGGTCACATGTGACCTGTATGATGTCATACAGGTCGCATGTGACATCCCATGTGTTTGAAAACACCACGAATACATTGGTTAGCCGCTGGACTTTCAAACGATACCGATATTGGCTATGTTGTAACGTTTTATGACAAGGCAGTTTTCCAGGTCAAGTCAGGTCACGTATCAAGGTCACTCGTGACCTGTGTGACATCCACATGCTTGAAAACATCACGAATGCATTGGTTAGCTGCTGAGCTTTCAAACGATACCCATATTGGCTATACTGTATTGTATTATGAGAAGCCAACGCTCCAGGTTGTCAGGTCACGTGCCAAGGTTACACATGGCCTATTTGACATCCCATATAATCGAAAACATTATGAATGGATTGGTTTGCCTAAGGCCTTTCAGATGAGACCCATACTGCATATTTTTAAAACATAATGTAAATTACTAAACGCCGATTTTCGCAGATTTTCAGTATCGTTTTCTTCTAAACTTATGAATGGCCCACGCCAATTTTTTCCCCAGTTTGTAGAGGACATGTTGGACAATGTTTTAGGTAAGAATGAGCAAAATCGGATGTGGCGTGATTTGTGCTATTCAAATGTTAAGATTTCAGTTCAATGTCAAATCAGGTCAAAGGTCATTGATTGGTTTATGTTCAAAATAAAGTTGGGCCCATTGCCAATTGCATGCATTTTGTTTCTTGAAACTGGGACACAAACTTGCAAAGTTATAGGCTCTTGAACTTTGGAATGTAATGGGGTCAGGTCAAAGTTCAATGACCTCTAGCTCAGTGACCTAAGGTCAAAATTTAGAAGGAGAAAAAGTTCATGCGATGACTTAACACATAGTGCAACATGTCTACACACAGTTAAAAAAAAATCGAAGGAGGTGAGGTAAAAAATGGTCTGTTTTTGATCGATTTGACATGGAATGCCTTGTGGAATGTCAGAGCTGCTGCAGGGCATCGGCACATCGCCTTCAGCCGGATTCAAAGGCTGACAGCTTCGCGACGAACTATCAGCTGCATCTGTTTGCCGTTCCATATGTACTGTCAGGTTGTGAAAATGGCTGCTACTATCGAATTTTACGTGTAAAATAACACATAAAACATGTGTCGCATGACTTTCGTAGACCTCTTGCCAATCACCTTTTGTGTGATAGTGACCTTTTGTGACCTGATCCTTGATCCTTGACCTTTGTTTACAATTTCACATTTGCTTATGCGGGAGATGCATTATACATTTGAGAGCACTTTGTGCGATAATAGTCTCAATCTAAGGCTTTGGATGGAAAGTATGGCCCAAAAACTCAAATATCTCAATTTTGACCTTTGACCTGACCGTGACATGACCTTATTTTGAACATTTCGCGTATGCTTTAGATGCGACTCATTGAGAGCTTTCGATTGCCGCCTTGCGCGTCTCGCTGCAGTTATTGGTTCAGAAGATAACGAGGGAGCAGAATCTGCCCCCCCCCCAGCCTGAATACTAGAGCCCTTCATGGAATGGGAATCCCCATGGAACCCATGGAACGGGATAGAAATGGGTGGGAATGGGGCCATTTTTGGAAATGTAACGGGTTCGAACGGGTTTGGGACAGACCATATCATTTTTTAGCACCACAACGAGTGAAATATGCTGAAACGGGTGGGAATGGGAGCCCCATCAATTATGAATTCGGAATTGGATTTGGATTGGAACGGGTTGGGGTCTGGCTGAATGGGCTGGAACGGGATGGGGGCTGAAAATGTGTCCCATGAAGGGCTCTACTGAATACCCAAGCGGGGCGCGGGTTAACCCTATTAGTGGCATGGGGGGGGGGCAGATTCTGCCCACCCCTCAGGTTTTTCGCAGATATCTCCCGAACGGCTAGGATCAGACCCATTAAATTTTGGGACTTTTCTTAGAATTGAATTCCGCATATGGAGTCAAAATTTTGAGTTCCTAACCTTAACAGAGGCGGTTCTAGGGCCCAGTTTTTGGAGGATTTTTTTCTGTGACATTTGGCGATAATACGGAGATGTGATCTTCACGGCTTCTTCCTAACTGCCTGAAGTATAAAGGAGTTACATAGGTTTACGGTGATTGAAACAAGTGCAAATTAGTTGATTTTAGTGAACTATAATACATATTGCACGGCAGAGGCGGTTTCAGGGACTTGAAAATGGGAGGTTTACAGGAAGTTATTTTTTATATATTTTGCCTTCCTTTTTCGCTAACCTGGCACCGCCTATGGATGCAAATATGCTTTATAACTGTTTTGTCCGATGTCACGATAGCGCACCATTTCATTTATCGAAAAAAGAAGAAGAAAAAACTGTTGTATAAGGCATTTATTTTACCCCCAAATTTATTGCCCTGAAAACGCCTATGATTTTTGAGTTTTCAAAAGTCACCATCATATATCAATCCCCAATTCAATCTCTATCGATCCCCATTAGTTGCGTTGAAATCGGTTGATAAACATGACAGCTGTGTTGGATCACAAATACCTGTTATATTTGTAGTTTTTGCCCCCCTGTTGCCCACCCCCCCCCCCCCACCCCCACCCTATCAAAAAATTCGGATGTTATTTTTAGAAATGTAGATCGTATTGAGGGGAATCAAACGCCGTTTGATTTGTGAAAATCGGACAGGTAGATCTCGAGATCTCCGGGGGGGGCGGAATCCGCCCCCCCCCCCCCGCCACTAATAGGGGTAGCCAGGAGCCTGCCACTAATAGGGTTAATGACCAACGTTTTGTGCTTTCAATAAATTGTTGCTCACCGTTGGCGTATCCAAGGCTCATCAGCTTCTCCATCCAGGTGTCCATTGCTGCGGCACACTTTGCCCCGAATCCCTCGTCGTCCATCATCAGTGTCATCTCCTTCCATATCTGTCAACAAAATGGATGAACAAATATAAATGTATGTAGCATACGCACGGGCGTGCAATGTTCGAGAACTAGTGCATGATAAACGCTGATGATATTTTACAACAAAACATATTGCGATCAATAATGCAAAACAAAAGACACTTTGGAGAACGGGATAGCGAAAAATAATTACGCCCATGGTACACATCGCCAGCGCAAACATGACATTGGCGGATAATTTGATGATGAAACAGGTGAATTGTTGGTTGGTAGGTAATTCCTCCTTGCTTATACCACGAACTGCTAGATACACGGAAGGTCTTCTATTGTATCGCTGGCCCGCTTCGGTGAGAATCAAGCCTGTCAATCCTCAACAAATACTTACAACAATTGCCGATTTCATAACACTGTAAAAGGGAATCTAACTGGATCTAAAATAAAATAATAACCATGGTGTCCCCAGGAAGGGATCCAGCATATTAAGAAAAATGGATCAGTGTAAAACCAGAGTTCGCTTTAATTTAACCATCATCTTACCCCCTGTTCGTTGAACAGAAACGGAAACTGTTTCTTGAGCCGAAGGATGCTCCGACCGCCTTCGATCACCTCTTGCCGTCTGTTGGGCAGCGTTTCGGCGAGGTCTTCCTCCGTACCCTGACCGGCATGCAGCCGGATCAGTCGCTTTTCCAGCTCCAGCCCGGTCACCACCAGCTCAGGCGAGTAGTTAGGCACGCCTTCGACTCGAAAACGCTTCTTCGCGGCCTTCTTTTTGCGTAGAGCTGAGCGCTCGCTGTCCACGGAGGGGCTGGCTGAGCGTTTGCGCTGATTTCGGAACTTGTTGCGTAGCTTGGCGGTGATAAGTTCCTACGAAAAGCGGCAAGTCAAAGTTAGCAACAGACATTTAAATAGGGGGTGCGATCGGCAACACGACCAATTCGCTCTCCGACGAATCCAACGAATTCGCTCTCCGACGAATTCGCTGTCTCGTGCGTTCTGGAACAACAATAATTATCCGCCGGTTTTGTCACTGCTGCGCCGTGTCATGGTTGGTGTAGTTATAGGGCCTTGGTTTGTGTGGTTATTTTACTTGTTATCAGAAGTCATGGTACTTTTAACTTTGTCAGTACTCAGCAATACTGCAGTCAATACGGCAATACTGCAGTCAATACAGCAATACTGCAGATGGCATTATGGCACACTGCAAAATAAATTAGCCCTCCCGACGACTGGTTTGGAAATTCGCGCTCCGACAGAGCGAATTCGTCGGGCGAATTCACTCGTTTGCAGATTCGTCGTGTTGCCGAACACAAACTGAGCGAATATTCGGTGGCCGACGAATCACCGACGAATTCGTCGTGATTACGGCGAATTCGTCGTGTTGCCGATCGCACCCTAGATTGAATTCTCGCAAGGATGCATAGCATAGGCGGTAACTAACCCTGGCCGATTAAGATGCCTTTTCTAGACGTGGCTTCACGAGGGGTTTCACAGAGGCACTCCAATCTCGAAAATTACCATCTTCAGATGAAACAGTTATAATCGATAGTTGGAACGGTCAGAGCTGCGATAGCGAAGGTTTCACACAGAATCAGACCTATGCGAACTTTTATTTGGCCCGAGTTTGAAGCGTGTGCAACGCCTGCGAGTTGCGACACTGATGAGGGATGCATGCTGGCTTTTGGCAACTTGCTACCGCTGCTGTCAGTTTCACGTGTTCACCGCTGAAATTGTTCAATGAAATTTATTAGCGATTCAAGCAAGGCCCTACAACGTTTCAAATAAGGAGATCTGGCATCGAAGGCCCGAAAAACGTGTTTGCCATCAAAAGAACGCATCAGTATAACGTGCAGTGCGCATCCGACGATCAGCGGGAAATTACAGGGAGACAAAACAGGAATACTGAACTGATTGATACATGGCACTGATGGAACATGGGATACAGGAACGGAAAACGGAATAGGAGCAAACGGAATAGGAGCAGAGTACGGAAACAGAGTACGGGAACGGAGTACGGGAACGGAGTACGGGACGATACCGACGCAATCAAACACCAATACACCACTAATAACACGAATATCCGGTACTTTGACGTGACCAGCGATTGAACCTTTACCCTGAATGAACTTAGCTTACAATAAAGGGCCACGTACGACTTTCTTAACCCGCGCCCCGATGGGACTCTGAGCCACCTTCGCCCTGGTGGGGTGGGTCAAAATGACCCCACCACTAACTCGAAAACTAAAATGGCTAGAAAGACGCGGAAAAACGTTCGAAAGCTCTCGACGGAGAGGACATTCGAATTAATTTCAGACATGTTTTGCCTCAGGTCAATATTGAGGTCACCAGAGGTCATCAAAGGTCAAATTTTCCCGTTTTAGGACATTGTTCCAGAAACGCGCAAATATCTCGGAAACTGATAGCTAGGAACAAACGAGAAAACCAATAGAAAGTTCTTGAAAAATGCAATCGCCGTTGGTGTCCTCAAATTTTAGCTCAGGTCAATAGTTTAGGCTCCAGAGGTCATCAAAGGTCAAGAAGACACTTTCTTCCAAAAAGTTTTTTTAGTGAATAACTTATCAGTTAAACATTGAGCAATAATTTTAGCACCATCGTGTTTGTCTCGTCAAGACGATTCGCCACATATTAATTAATGGTGACCTGGTTACGTCAACTTCAAAATTTGACCTCAGGTCAAGGTCATTTGGTGACCCAGGTAGGTCATGTTGCATATGGGGCGATGCGTCTGGACGAAAGAAACACATTGGTGCAATTCGCACGTCTCTACCACAATTATAACAAGAGTTATTGGCAAAAAAGTGCTGTTGACCTCAGATGACCCCAGATGACCTCAGGTGACCATGCAGAGGTCACTGAGCAACAATTGCACCTGGGTCATCAAGAATGAGCTAAAGTAACATGATTGTGAAATAATTGACCTGATCTAATGCATATTCTTTGAAAAGGGAAACATTTGTATATTTTCCCATTGACTTATAATGGGGAGGTCACGAAATTGACCTGACCTTAGGTCACCGATAAAAACCGAAATAAACGAATTGTAGGTGCTTATGACCTTATGAAATCCGGCAAGTTTCAAATCTCTCGGACAAACACTGTGGCTTTGGCACGACCACAAACATTTTTGGAGGTAAGGTCACTTGACGTGACTTGAGATGACCTGGGGTCAAGGTTTTTACGCAATTTGGGTAATTGATGCCTCAATAGCTGTGTCAAATTTGGCGGCATTCATGCTACAAAGTATGGCTTTAGCACAGAGCAATTACAACCCAGCTCAGTGACAGTGGAGATGAAAAATCGCGTTTTGTCAGTTACAGCAGCATCAGCCTGAGATATGTAGTAAGGCAACACTGGACGCTTTTTTTAGTAGCAAACTGAGTCCAGGCCCGGTATTACTGTTTATCATATAGCTTTGTACACGATGGGCCCCGCCAAGACACCACCCGAGAAAAGAAACTGATATAAGACGAAACACCGATTCCGTGATCAAGACCTTTTACAACTTGAATATGCAGGTGCCTATTTTGTTCTGCGAAACTTACCAGCGCTTTGCTTTCGTCCACGTCAAGGCTGTCCTTCAAGGAGGGCAGTTCAGCCAGCAAGTCGATCGCGAGCTGTTTGTAACTCACTGGGTAGCTGTAAACGTGATTGACGCAATGTTAGGAGACAGCCATCTATGAGCGGCAATGTTAGGAGACAGCCATCTATGAGCGGCATCAACGGTAGCCGTCATCTGTCACTGCTGGCCGTGCGGCTATTCAATCGGAGATCCAGCGGACAAATAGGCTTAATCTGCACACGTATGCTGGATAAGGTTTGAACATTGTGTTGCATTATGAGAATAGAGTTCGGCTATGCTACTATGAAAGCTCCACGCCGGCACGGCGACGAATCAATTTTACTGTCTTTCCATGCTTTCCTTCCAAAGTTCCTGTAGCCTGTAGCGTTAAAGCATGACAAAATCGCCTTCAGATTCCTAGACCTTGGCATCTAAATATGTTAACGTCGTGTCCTTAAACTCCGACCTGTTCATATGTTTACATTTGTAAAACATTGTGGGGAAAATGACTTAATTGCAATGACTGACAGTTCCAGGGACCGACAACACATCACTATAATATGATCAATTTAGAGCCCTTCATGGAATGGGAATCCCCATGGAACCCATGGAACGGGATGGAAATGGGTGGGAATGGGCCATTTTTGGAAATGTAACAGGTTGGAACGGGTTTGGGACAGACCATATATTTTTTTTAGCACCACAAAAAGTGAAATATGCTGAAACGGGTGGGAATGGGAGCCCCATCAATTATGAATTCGGATTGGAACAGGTTTGGGTCTGGCTAAATGGGCTGGAACGGGATGGGGGCTGAAAATGTGTCCCATGAAGGGCTCTAGATCGTGCATACGTCTATGTACAGCCGATATGAACAGTAGATACGGGTGCTTTTGGCGGGAATATGCTGCATTCAAACATGTATGGAATTTGGAAAACATTTCTGCTGTGGAAAAACTATTGGACGAATTCACTTTTCAATCCAACATGCATGGACAATATTTCTGCTGTGGAAAAACTATTGGACGAATGCACTTCACAATTTGCCATTCAAAATGACAGCCTCCTTTCGGGTTAAGTACAGTTGGTCTATCTCATGTATCTTCCCTCGCCCTGGGTCTCACAACGTCAGCAAAACGATATTTGGCTGACTCTGCACCGGGTTGCGCCCTCGCCCAACCCACAGGGGCCTCGGGCGGTGACCGTGCGCCTGTGTGGCGGGGCTGTGCGGCGGACCTAGTGCGTACCTCTTGCGCTCGGTGTTCAAGCAGAGATGCGTGTCATACACCGCCTGAAACAACTCCGTCAGGTTGCTGTAGTCCAGCTTCTTGCCACCTGTGACCAGCTTCCGAGTATTGAAGGACAGGAACTCCAGATTGACGCTGTAGAGCACATGATGTACTTTTCACATGATTGTGGGATTATTTGTCAACTGTGCACATATCATGGGATACATGTAACGTGCTATATTGGCCAACGCCATGGCATTTTCGTGGCAAAAGGCATTGTCAGTTCGTCACAAAGACCATGACAACATATTTTGAGTAAAAATTAATACAGTCAGTAGGTCTATTAATAGTGATCATTGTTGGGTTGTCGATCAACGAGTAGTTGCATGATTTACGGGTGGCAAAATCACAGCCCAGGGTAAATTAGAGCTCGCTACGTTTTTTTTTTGGGGGGGGGAGGGGGAAGGTGGCTAGACTTTAAGATAAAATCACCAATAATCGCAAACAAGTGAACACAAATCAGAAAAAGCTGACAAAACAATGTAAAATCGAAAATCCCTACTACGTTTGCTGCCAACAGCGACAGGAAATATGAATCAACCCACAACAATTTCCCTTTTATAGGCAGGGACAAGTTCTGATCCTTCAAGCCAAGGTGACGTTCCCGCATTCTCCCTTGTCTGGTAGCATTCAATCGGAGTATTCGAAGCGTTACTTGATAATTAATCTTTTATTGCGTAACTGTGTCTGTTATTGCGGAAACGTGGAAGCAGCTAGGGAGGTGATGAGGTGGAGACGCAAAGGGGGAAGGGCAACAAAACAATAGTGACTGCATCGGCCTGAGTTAGAGCAGCGAGTCTCTTTCAATCTTACTAAGACTGCCCAATGCCCATGACTTGTTCCTAAGTATCGAGCAATTTTATCCGTTTCCACAATCTTGCTCCGAAGGCATTTTGCACCTCCTTACTGCATACAACTTTTGGTTCACGCGGATTTCAAGCAATCATGTTTTTGGATTCCTATATACAATATTTGCAAGCCGACCAGACATATGTTTGGTGGCCTAGTGACACAAATCACAGACCAGTTTTCAACATGGCATACGGTGGATAGGAGGCATAATTTGGCAGAGCCCCAAACAACTTACGCAGATTTCTTCTGTGACGGTGCATCTTCCGGGCTCATCACACCAGACACATCAGTCTGGACCACACCCGCAGCAGAGCCACCACCAGACCTGCAGAACGAAATGGCATAACCATTTGGTAAATTTAAATGCACACTAAACCAAAAAACGTCCTCGACAAATATTACTGGGATTTTACAACGGCCGCAATGCATGAAGCTATGCAATCCATTCGTCTCCTGGCTTGGCCGAAACGACAAACTGACTTGAGCGAAGCTGAAGTGAAGTGAAATGTCGGAACGTTCATAATCTGTGACTGTGAAATTATGTAACGCTTATCACAAGCACAAAACGAACACATTTGGTACTGCATATTACATTTAAATAACACTTTACGATATATCTTCAACACCAGATAAAATCGTTTATGATGGAAGCTGTTGAACACTGCTGTGTTCTTCTTCAGCCTTCATTTAAATAAGTTAACAAACTATGATATATTGATAAACACAAAACACTATGCATCGTTGGCCAATAAGATAAGACGCGCGCGTGCCACGGATTGGCGCACTCGTCGTGTAAAAAATGTTGTTTTATTTCATATTCGTATCATTCCTTGCGATTTGCTTACCAATGTCTTGCGTGCTCACATTCTACAGCTGATAGACACAACCATTAAACAATGATGAAGCAAAGGACCCGGCTCAGTCGACCACCGTCGAGGAATCATAGACCAGATGAGATAGCGCCTGTCCTGTCTCTGATGCTCGCTTGTTATACGTATTAAAGCATAGCCATGTAACTTACCCAGTGTTGCCTCCCATCGGGGCTGCCGCAGCATCGGAGGGGGATGAGGCTGAGCCGGGTTCGGCAGGATTTCCGGAACTGCACACGGATAGAATGGAGTGTAACTGACGGAGCTCGGAGTATAAGTGCGGCGACAGAATGTGTGTGTGTGTGGGGGGGGGGGATACAATTGTCATGTCGGACGTTCTTTTCGACAATGTTTTTGTGCTAACCCCATGGTGATGCAGACAATGAATCGACTTAAACAGTTTTGGTTTTCATTATACAAAACGGCCAGCATTTTTGTATAAATTTATTCCGATTTTTTTTTTGTTGGGATGGATTTTCGAGGCCAGGACACACGCTAAGCGTGTTGCGTGGGCCCTGACCCCACCATCCGATCGCGCAATTCGTCACCGGCAGAAAGACGGGCAAGGCAGAAAGCAAAATTGGTATCGGCAGCAGTACGGGATTAACGACATATAAACCTACACAGTCAAACAGTTAAGATTAAAAAAAAACTGGTTTCCAACTTCATTGTAAGCATTTTGTAGATACTTCCCAACTCAAGCACCGTACTAGCAATCACCCAGGCAGCACGAAAAGCAATGCACCGCTATATATTCTTAGCATCTCTTATTCAAAATGTTGACTCGTTAAGCACGTTGTATGCATGCCAAGTGTTTTTTTTTTATGACGATTGCGAGTCTGGCTTAAGGTAGGTATCCGCGAAGTATCGGCCCAAGCCCGTTTGGTATTGACAAAAGTACCGGCCGATACCAAAAAGTATCGGCGTCCATACATCGATACCCCAAAATACCATCTCTAGTATGAATCGATACTTACTACGACTGGGCCGTGCCTTCGATTTCTCCAATGTCCTGGGACTCCGCGAGGAACATGACGTCATCATGGTCAACAGTGGACGGTCTGAAAACAAAGAGCATGCATATAATATCGAACCAAGTGCTGCTGCTGCTGGTGATGACGAGGGTGATGATGATGATGATGATGATACTAATGTCAGTATATTGCATAGCTTCGCGCGTTAAATGTATTCCTTTGACAAGCTCTGGTGAGTCAGTTTCATTTCCTCCATGTGAGAGCAATGAGGTAAAGGTCGATGAAGGTAAAGGTCGACTGAACAAAGCGAGAAACATTCCAGCTCAGTTCTGATATCCTTGATGCATAATTACTGCAATAATAGATCGACACTATATTTTATGTTACGAATCGCAATCAAACCATTTTCAGGTTTCCAGTTGCAATCGAACTATTTCCAGAGGTGAGGTGACACCACCTTGTCACCTCACCATGTTGTTCCCAGTGGCATCATTCTGCACAACACGATAATATTGGACAGTGGCTACCAGTACCAGGCTACCAAACATAAGCACCAGTAACCCCAATGATGCCCTCCTTTGATTCATCAGCATGCAACAAAAACATTATTTAGGCAAAGAGATGTCCTGTAGCAAAGCTATGCGTTTGCAAAACTCTGCTCTTACCCAGTGGAAGTTGCCGACTCGGCCACAGCGGCCACTTCGAATTGAGTCGCGTCGCTGTCCACCTTCACTTGATCAGTATCTGAGGCAAACACGTCGTAGGCTATTCGGAGCGTCGCTCCACGGGGGGGGGGGGGCAACATCTCGTCGTCGAAATCCAGGAACTCATTGACTTCTTTATCGAAGTATGCCATGGAGAACTGGACGTTCTGTAGGTCGGGAAACCGTTTCCGTATACTTTCTCGGATATCGGCGACGGTTCCGCCAACCACCTTCTTTTTTGAAGAGTTGAAGAGACAAACATACGCCATCTATACCTGAAATTAGAACAAGAAAAGTAGACGATTGTTATCGCAAAGTGAGACATTTCGGAAGATTTAGTCAGGTATATACTCTGTCTGAGTTCACTGAAGCAGACTCATAGCCGAAAGTATATTTTGGATACTTCTTCAGTCTGTTTACATAACATGTGTTATCCATCTTCTTACAAATATTGAATTCACTGGTAAACATGGAAAAAACATTCGTTACCTGCGCCCCCTTATTAAACAATTATTGATATTGTAATAATTCCGCGTCGGCAGTGTACCAGAGGTTCCAGTTTTAATATTGTATCTAGCGAGGTGACTAACGATTAACAAATGCGCGAATATTTAAGGGCGGGTGTCGATACTTTGGATGAGTGGTGGAAGAAGCTCGAATGAAATAAGTTCATTCTAAAATGATGTATACCAAAACGACAAAAAAGCAATGCAGCACCCATGCTGAGAAGCTGAAACTGAATGACTTACTTTGTTCCTACTTTGGTGTTAGTAGCATTTTGGTTTGGTTTGTGGCCCAAGCATCTTGGGACCAAGGCACTAACTCTTCACTAGGCACTCTCACCCTGTTTCGAGGGATATGGGGACCAGGTAGACTTCTTAAGTGGCCCCGCCGGTGGATCTGAACCCCATTCCCTGGCACAGGAAGCAAGTATCGCGTATAGACGCGTATATAAATGTTTAAATGCTTACAACCATCCTGGCCTGCAGACTGCCCATCAGCAAATCAAATGCCAGCCAAAATTACAGACAGGTGGGTCTTTACTGGCATGCGCTGCACAGTCCCTTAACCCTCGCCCTACGGGAGCTTTTTTCACCTTCGCCCTACGGGGGGGGGGGGGGCTGACAGGCCCCCTGTTAACTTCCAAACCAAGCAACTTAGAGCAATGCGGTAAGAACCAGCATGTTGCCTGTCATGAGAGGAATCTAACAGTATGCGATTTTTAGGTTTCAGGTCAACGGGTGACCTTCCAGGTCAAGTGAATGACCTCGGATCGACCACGTCCAGAACAGCGATTTTGCTGTCAGAAAACCTTAAAATTAGAAATTGATAAATGTAAATAAAAAGGCATGTTCCTAGACCAGTTTTGTCTCAGAAATACAGAAAAGGTAATTATTTGCTCGTATCTTGTCAAAAAAGGTCCCAAAAAGTTATTACAAAAATGACGTCATGAGTTTCTTACACTTAGTGAGCCATCACTCAGTCAAAAATAGAGATATTGCTTTCAAATTTGGTTTGGGTATTGTCCATACTTAGTTCTCACATATATTTCGGCTTTTTTAACATCTTTGAAAATTTTGATTTTGTGATGATTAAAAAAAAACATTTTATTTTTTAATTTAGGGGTCAAAAACCCAAAATTTCGGAAATTCGAGATTCCCGTTTTAAAGAGAATGACATTTTCTATCTTTGCTGAATTGCGTTTGCAATTTGCTTCAAAACTCTGTTTTCTACGAGTTTTCAAACATTTATCGTTTTTCTACCCACATGACGTCATCAAAACATCATTATCTCCCAAACTACTTAACCAATTTCAATGAAATTTTCACCGGATACGTATAATTGTTGTAAACTCATCTACTGAAAGTTTCAGCAAGATGCGCCGCATGTGTAAAAAGTTATTCAAGAAAAGCATCAGGGGGGGCTGTCAGCCCCCCCCGTAGGGCAAGGGTTAAAATGTCCATTGACGACAAGAGGTACCGCAGAGTACTTACATGGAACATGGTGGCCAAATTCAGAGACTTAGTGGAATTGAGGGATGTCAAAATTGTATGTCTTATCAAAAATGATAGCATGAAGGAGGTGTCTGGGTCTAAAAACATGAAAATGAGGTCAACATTGTCATGTTTTTAAGGCTGGACACCCCCTTTTTCATGCTATTACATCTGGCAACATTAAATATTTTTGACATCCCTCCCCCTAACTCCCTGAATTTGGCCACAATGACATGGAAAGAGTATCGTACAACATGAAGCAGTGACTTGCAACATGCAACATCTTTAGCTTATGATTTATGATGTGAGAAAATGAAAAATACATGCAATGCATGTTTAGCCATATCTGTTACGCGGCAGTACGCGCTGAATTAGTTGGAAAAGCAGCACCTACATCAAATTAGCTTCACAGATGATGACCAACTCGTACCTACAATCCACCAAGAGCAGTTACAGCTGGTCCCGGAGTCATCGTTCTTGATGTGGTAGCAACTGGTCAATAGTGACTGGCACCAGATAGGTTTTGCCTTGTACACTGTAAACTCCAACGGGGCGAATCGGCGACAGGTTATCGCTGTGAAGATGAACCAGTGGCCCTTCAGAGACACTCAGAGCAGCGAGCTGGGGATGGAGCTGTACGTGCAGAAGTTCGTGACCAACGACTGAATATCCTGCATCTTCCTGCAGGAAGTGTGACACCTTGACATATCGGACGGAATGATGTGTCTCTAGTACAACATCGCCCGCCGAGTACCTGTGGTCTCCTAGACAGACATGGTCAAGACGGACGCTCTTCTCCGAACATGTTCCATTCTCAGACGATACCACCGCACGTTTACAGATTGCGAGCTGATAGGCCTCTGCCATCGTCTTACATACGTTTTTGGTATTTTTCGAGCTTTTCATATGCTTCTTGAGCTCGGCGTGTTTCGCTTCGAACCTAATCGAAGCGTACTTTACTGGAGGTCCATGCATTCTAACACAGTCGGCATAATGCGAAAGGTAGTGAAACTTCGGCTTCATAGAGAAATTTGGAAAAGTTTGATGGAAGTTGGCCAGCCACTCTTCAACCATAACTTCGAGCCTGTTCACATCCGAGGCCTGCAAACTTGGCGCCATCACAATTTGCACGATAGAAATGAGGGATGTGATGATTCCCCACATTGCTTTCAGATCACTAGGCAGACTATCAAAGGAAATGATTTGCGAAAGCATCAGAGGAAAAAGGCGCAGAAGTGCCCACATTTCAGCACACGTTTGCTTGACTGAAACATTCGCTCCTCTCTTGCTACACGGCTGAGGTTTATTTCCGTCCGTTCTGTGAAATTGAAAGACACTGATCACATCATTGATCCTGTCCATTTTGATCACTTTGGAAGCCATGAACTCAGTCAAGACCAGTTCAATAGCGTGCCTCGCCACTCCGTCTTCGAAAATGTCATGGCTAACATCTAGAGGCATCCCGGTGACACAATGAAACGTACGCAGGTCGTTCAGAGCACATCGTTGATGCAGGCCAAACATCTTCTGCGTCTCTGGATGATGATCTTCCGCTTCCATTATGCCGACTTCCGTTTCATACTTGTCTTGCGTGCGTGGCTGGAAATCCGTTGCACGGAACGAAGTCTGAATAGCGTCTGTTGTTGCATAGCATAAACGGCACACGCGCTGGGTATTTCTGAATGCTTTGTAGTAGCCAGCTATATCATGCATCCCACTATTGTCACCAACCACCATTTCTAGCACACAGCTCACCATCTCTCGAGAGCCATCCGGAAATGCTATTTCTATCCCTTCTTCTTCCAAAATCTTCATATCCTTGAGAAGTGGTTCTAGAATTGCATTCCATCCATATTTTCTTATATATGACGCATGGAACAGCATGCAGAGATGGATGTCTTTGAGCTGTGACCGATTCTTCATGTTGGCAATGGTGAAATACACTGCGCCTACCGAAAATTTTCTGGTTTTGTTTCCAATTGGATTCGATACCACGAACTCATCAAAATACAAGATAATGCTCAGCTTTTTCCCCTGTTGGTGATGTGCACTGCCATCAAATATATCTCTATATTCTCCCGGCTGACTAGCATGCTCCCACCTAACACGATCGAGGGAATGCTCATTCAACCCGAATGAAAGCTGAGATGCCATGGGAACATACTGGTACGTTTGTTTCTGGTCCAGGTTGTTTTCTCCGAGAGGTACGGTAAGAGGAGTCACGTAACCCCGCTCCATCTTTGCAAATTTGTACAATTTGTGACGAGAATCGATTTGATCAAGGAGCGCGATCGATGGCAGTTCCTCTGAAGCAGCTTTACTGCTATCAGGAGGATTTTCGTTTCCCTTTTTTTGACACTCTTTTGCGACTCTTCTTCCAAACGTTTGCATTTCCTTAACCACGGCTGTGCAAACTTTCATTGGCACCCCTTGCGCTCGTAGACCAATAATGAAATCGGCCGTGGATGAGTCGTCCGTGTCCGCCCCATATTCGGTATGTTTCTCGGGAACACGAGAAGCAGCAGCAGTTGGAACACATGGTTGAGCATCGGAGCTGCTAGGCACGCCGCTTGCAGGCGAAGAACGATCGTCAAAGTTCAAAGGCTGACAGTTTTGCGACAAACGACCAGCTGCGTCGGTTTCTCGATCAATATGGATCTTCACATGTCGCATCCAATTCCTCGATGAACAACATGACTTTGTGCAAAACGGACACTTCACAACAAAATAGGGGTCTGCTTCATGTCTTGATCGTAAATGCTTGGTAAATAACCTCAAGTCTGCAGAATTGTACTTGCAATGTGTACACTGGAACATGACTTTAGACGCTGTTCTGAAACAGCAGACAAATATGGCAGTGTATGTCTCCATATACACGCTCACTATTGATATCTCGATGACTGATAAATGCTTCACAGAAGTAATGTACATTGATGTAGCAACGAAATGACAAAACAATCAAACAAGAGTAGTTTCGGTTGAAAACTATGGTCAGGTAACGTTTTTCAGTCAATTGTCACTGACATTGAAAATGGATGTAAGTAAGTCAATAAAATGATTCAATAATGGCTAAAATAATAATGATTTAATCCTCGCCCTACGGGAGGTCCTAAAACGATCGCCCTGAGGTTTTCTTGAATAACTTTTTACACATGCGGCACATCTTGCTGAAATTTTCAGCAGCTGAGTTTACAAAAATGATATGTATCCTATAACAAAATTAAGTGTATACGACTTTTAGATCGTGACCTATGACCTTTTCGTCAAGGTCATGTCAGAACCCAAAGGGTCATTGACCTGACCCCAAAGGTCACTAGTTGACCTAGATGCTCAAAATGGTATGCCTTTGGATTTTCCTTATGACAGGCATCACGCTACTTTTTACAGTGTCTCTCTATCTCTCTCCGTTCGGAAGTTATACTAAGCGCCCTGTATGTACAATCGCTATTTTTGGACGTGGTCGATCTTAGGTCATTCACTTGACCTGGAAGGTCACCCGTTGACCTGAAATCTAAAAATCGCATACTGTTAGATTCATCTCATGACAGGCAACATGCTGGTTCTTACCGCATTGCTCTATGTTGCTTGGTTTGGAAGTTAACAGGGGGGCCTTTTTAGGACCCTCCCCCTTCCGTAGGGCGAAGGTGAGAAAAGGTTCCCGTAGGGCGAGGGTTAAGTGACAACATATGCCAGATGATAATCATATTAAGACATAAACAATTTTCATCGAAACCCCTGACAAGTGAGAAAAGCAGTTTGAGGATCAAAGGAATGCAAATATCGGAACTACCAGTTCAGTTTGACATTTTGCATTACTGACAGACTTAACAATTACTCCTTTATCCCTGCCCGTGCTCTTTTACGTGAGGACCCCGATAACTGTATATGGAGCATCAGGCTCTGGAGCTACTGCTGACGTCACAATGACGCCTGCACAGGGTGACATGTGCGACTGGAAAGGCAACACAATTCTGGTGTCACAATTATTGTGACTCAGTCCTAGTTAAATGCCCTGGAGCATGACATCACGCCCCCCCCCCCCCCCCCCAGCATACCATCCCCCTGTCGCTCATTTGTCAACAGACCGTTCTCATAAACCTCATGTCGCAAAGAACATGACCCTTGTAAAACTTGCCAAACTGACTTCGGAAGTTACATGAGAGATACTGTTGACAATGGAAAACTACTCAGATTGGCTGAGTATAAAATGGCTTAATTACAAGGAAAATGCTGTGAAAAGCTTGGAAAATGTCAATGAACTAGCATGCAAATGCTGAGCCTAACAGTCACATCTAGTATAAATATCCCTGGTTACATTTTGTATAATGCTCAAGCTCAAAATGATAAGTGACTTGTATTGAAATGGGACCTTGAACACACCTATCAAACATACATTTTGCATCTACATGGTAGGGAAGAGATGACATTTCATGCCTTTTGCTAGCTGCATGGTAATTGCCCATAGCATCAGCAGCTACAAGAAGGTAGAAGGTCCGGACCCCCAGGATCACTTCCCCCCCCAGATTGTCAGTATTTTAACATTAGCCCTTTGGGAGTGGCAGGCCAAGCTAATGGCTGACCCCCCCCCCCCCCCCTGCATACCTGGCCAGTCATCCACTCAATATTTTATGGTGACACCCCTGCACAAATGTGTATCAAATTTGAAATTAAATAAACATCTCTCATGTTGTATATTATAAATAACAGGACATGCAGCATTTCTGAAGGAAAGTAGCTGGTAAAGTTTCTGGGGTAAAAATACTAACAGGGCCCAAACAAGTTGGACAAAGACATGACATTTGCATACCACAATGGGTCATGTCAAAACCAAGAGAATCATCTACAGACCACAACAAACACTTAGCTTAACAATATAATTGCCTCTCAGGTTAGTTATAATAGGTGCCCTGCCAACTAAAATTGAAATGAACAATCACAAAGTTCAGGTTCATTACAGGAGACTACGCCAACTTGAGAAATAGGTACACAGATTTGGTTTGATTTGTCAATCAAGCACATATCTCTTGGATTCTTAGTGCAATTGAAATTCTTGCCCTGAGGGCTGGGTGACCTAACCTTTACAGCAATTGCAGTCGCAGGGACCCACGTTTAGAACGCTCTGCTCACATTCACTCGTTCAGTAATTCACCTCCCTAGTTAATGGTATTCTTGAGGTCCATAATAGAGGAAGAGTATTATTATGACAGACAGAAAAGGGTACCAGTAATACCAAAGCTATGATGTCACCAAACACAATACATAATCAAACCTGACCTAACCTTTACAGCAATTGCAGTCGCAGGGACCCACGTTTAGAACGCTCTGCTCACATTCACTCGCTCCTACTGGCATATCGCCCCCCAGGCCACCCCTCCCCCCCAGACCATCTCATAGACGGTCAAAGATAACCCACTTTTCAGTCTGTTGTAATATTACTGTCAGCTGACTACTCTTCTTCTATTAAAATTACTATCACCAGTGTTGGTCTGGAGTCACGGGGAAGCTTTATGACATCACCAGATTCTGGCTACGAGCGAATCATAGGCCGACCCGATCAGACTTAATGGCTACGAGCGGTAGGTTTCATCCCGATCAGACTTAATGGCTACAAGCAGGTTTCGTCCCGATCAGACTTAATGGCTACGAGCTGTAGGCCGACCCAATCAGACTTAATGGCTACGAGCTGTATGCAGACCCGATCAGACTTAATGGCTACAAGCTGTAGGCCGACCCAATCAGACTTAATGGCTACGAGCTGTAGGCCGACCCGATCAGACTTAATGGCAGGGTTAGGTTAGGTTAGTTTCATTAATTCCGATCAGTTTGGCCTACCGCTCGTAGCTATTAAATCGGGGCGGCCTAAGATTTGCTTGTATTCTGGTGACGTCATAAAGCTTCCCTATGACTCCAGACCAACAACGGTGATAGTAGCCTTGAACGTTGATTTTATTGCCCGGCCGCGACGGTGACGCCAGCCCCACCGTTACCGGTACCTTATGCACAGTAATTAACCTTAAGTACCACCGACACCACCACAGGGTCCTAGGGCTAGGATTGCTTTGGAACTGGGGTGCAGAGTGGAAAATTCTGGCTAAAAATAAGCATTAAGAGTGGAAAATTCAACAACAAAAAACTCCAGTTACCCATGCCAATTCTTACCTGTCTTTCCCTCCATAGGCTGTCCCTATCATTACATGCATAAATCAGTATCAGGGTTATAATTATACAAAACAATGCATTTTAAAATAAGGAGTGGAAAATTCACAGTAAAACTTGGGAAAAAGAGTGGAAAAATAGTAGCCATAGGGTGTCGTTTTCCATCCAAATTTCCCAATGCAATTTCCCCAGTCACCATCACCGGTGACGAACGCCGCCGCGTGACGGGGATTTCGTCGAGAACAATGTTTTCCAAGGTGCGTCACATAAAGCATCATTTAGTTGTCTTATTTTGCTGCAAAATAAAAACACACATACTTGCATAAGTAGACCACACATCTTACCTTTTCTTCGTTGACCTGTTCTAAGTATTTAACCGCACCGGAGCACGACGCGCACGTCCGAGAAAATGGCGGGATGATACGTTCAAACGCGTGCTCCCAGGGGGTGGTAACGGGTGGTAACCACCTGGTAACTTCTTGCATGGACATGTCCATAGATGACCAGGGCACCTGGTCATCTGTTAGTAACCCTTACGACCCACATCCAATGTTTACTTTAGTATTGCTATAGTAAATGCTACCAGCCCCTGCAACTTACTATGGGAGAACTAGGCCCTTTGTAACCTTGACAACCCTCGTCCTATGCCTTGCTTTAGTATTACTTTAGTAAACGTTACCACCCCGTGCAAGTTACTAACGGGAAAACTATAGTCCGCAACTTCGAGTAACTGACACTAGGGTGTTACTAGGGTTGCAACTTGGCCACACCTTAGTTACCCCCTGGTTTTGCCTTGGTAAGGTGTCGGATGTTGGCAGGGGGTGGTAGCCCCCTGGTGGATATTTCTCAGTGTGGTCTGAATTCACTTTTGTGGGTCCGAATTCACTTTTGCTATTGTGTGTGCTACTGTACCAGTTTGCCGCTTGGTTTGTGAATGTATACCCGCTAGCAATGCAGATATGGTTTTCAATCATATCCGACAGGAATATGAAACCCATGGAATTCAGTTTATTATTCGAAATGCCGGTATGTAATGACGGTCGTTCTTATGTGTAGTTTCTATCTTTCAGACTGAATGCGTAGCTGCCTTCAATCATCCGCCAATATACCCATCAACCCAGTTTCGTATGTAGCCGAAGAATGACTAGGCACGTAAACGTAGTGAACGAACAAGATAGAAGTCCTCTGCACTAGTCGCCTGATCATTCTCCTAAACCACTCAACACCTAGTCCTTGCTACTCTTCATTCCAGACCCGGTAAAGAGTGCAAGTTCGCCGTAGTCTTTTATTCAGAGAAACTCTCGGCCGCGTCTCAATTTCCATGCATCCAGAGATAAACACAGGAAAACACACCACACACGCTCCACTCCGAAACCCTAGGTTGTGGTTGTAAAAGGCGTACCGGGCTTCCAGGTACGTGTGATCAACCTCAAACAGCTACAATGGCCTGTGGAAAGCACAAAGGAGAAGCAAAAATCAGGGGTAAATTTGCTTCAGAACACCACGCGCAAACCAAAAACAACTGAATGTTACAACACAACATAACACGCACGTTGGATACGCGCACCATCATGGTATCCAGATATCCATCGAAACAACTAACCCTTCTCCGTGGCTCTGGCAGTTCCGCAGAGATGCAGAGGTGAACCCGGTGATTTCTCCGGACGATCAGGTGAACTACCGACGAACCGCTGCTGCGCCACTGGCCCTGAAACACAAATGGTAGAAGTGCTGTCGTCAGCCAATCAGCCACGATTGCTTACATTCACCACAGTAGGGGAAATGTTCAGACTGGAGCGTTTTCACCGCACAGGCGTCTCGCCGACATGACTAGAAAGTTTGGACTAGAGACTATCACAGACAAAAATCACATTTGGTTCCATGTTTTGACTACCATGTCTCAGTATGAAGGACCGCTGGCTAGCAGACGGACGGATAGCAAGATCGGAGCGGCCTGGGAGGTGGCCAACCTAACTGGTGACGGCGCAGGTGATGAAAGGAGACTGGGAGCGAGGACCGACGAACAACTGTAAGACGAGGTCCGGGCGGACAAATTTGGATACAACGTGAAACGAGAAACTGACGACCAATTTGGACAGGGGAAAATTCGAGGCAGGGTTTCCAGGACTGAGTCTTAGGCTGTAACCAGTGAACGCCCGCAGCAATGACTAGGCCGTCACGCAGCCTCGAGATGACTGGTTTTCACATTCATTCCACACACATACGACAGGCAGCAACAATTAACGCATACACGCAAACACACACACACACACAACAGTGAACAACATACATATGCAACAGTGAACAACATGCACTCAGTCACCACGCATACCTATCACAGTCGCAACACAGTGAATGACTCACATACACAACACATACATGGTTCAAGGAGCGGGCCAGGCTTCTATTGCAACAGATAATTCTGGATTGCTGGGAAGACCGGTCGCCTAGCACCGCCCGGCCGAAATCCATGGGAGACTCACGCGATGCCAGAAAAGCGGATTCCCATGTCAGAGACGAAGAGTAGCTGGTGAGAAGTCTACATCAACATGTCACAGGACGGCGAGCGGCTAGTGTGGCGAATTGGCAGCTCCAGAAGCAACAGCACGGTCCGGAATCAAAGTCCGAACTCAGGCCAGCAGGGTTCATCATAGTTTAGAGAAAGCAAACTTCCGAAACATAGCCTTACGTACCGTCGAGTCCGCAAGCTGCACATCCTCAGTCTTCCAGAGTCGGGAAGGTCATGCAGGGAAAGAGAAATTATCATTTTATAGAGGTGCTACCATCTTGAAGGCAAACAGGCGCCAGAAAATAGACATTGGTCACAATTTAGTATCAAGTAGTAGCAGCCTTGTCCCCAATACGGAAGGAAACTGAATAGGCAACCACAGACTTACGAAAAACGTTAATTTTAAAGATTGAATAGTCAGCTCAGGTCCTTAAAACGAATGTTTATGGTCTCCATCAGTAAATGACAGTCTTGCCAATCTACAACGGAGCATTAAACGGTAGGGATTTATCTGTCAGGTGCTGTCATTTTCGTAGCTTGGGAAGACATTTTCGTAGCGTGGTTAAAAGCTTATCACCAGTCATACAGAGTCTCAGAGTCCATCACAAGACCTCAGCTAGCGGGGTTGAGCACTAGAACCTAGTATAGTTATCGCTTCGTAAATAATGTTCCAAATGTAAATACAGGGAAACAAATGAGTCAAACATACGGTAATCACATGTTAATCGCAATGCACTTACTGTCACAATCAATGAAGCTCGTCCTTCCCTCCAACCACTGGCAACAGAAAAATACACATTGTAAAAACGTTAAAACACAGCTATAATATCAGAAACCTCACGAAAATCTCATATTACAAACATATTATGCATTGGTCCCCTTATCCTATAGAGGATCGGTCCACGGAAGGCCGCGATGCCTTCAATAGACCAATTCAGACTAGATTAGGCAACTGTGTTGCCTCTTTAAACTTTGTTTCGGTGCTCTGGTGTCCGCTTACAGGAGAAATATCAAGTGCCGAGCTGCCGAAAATTATGAAGAAAGTATTAAGATTTTAGCATTCCTGCAAACGGATCCTTATGCATCACAGATCTGTTTACTCCACGTAGGAGTCTGTACAGAGGCAAATGACGAGCCGATCGCTTAGGAAACCGCCTGATGCCAAACAATGCAGAGATCCAGCGAATCTCTGGCAGAGGGGGGTCAAGCAGCTTCGCCAGCTCGCCAAGGCCTACTATCACAAACTTCGTCCAAAAACAAACATCGCAAAACAAATTAGCACGGTAAGACACTGGAGAAGAGACGAACCAACAAGCCAAACCATGCACAGCAGGTTTTTGCCAAAGAGTCTTTAATTTACAGACTCTAACAGACTGTAAAATAAGCAAGCCTAGACCGGTTGGTCCGCCTCAAATGTTTGATGACAAATGACAATTTACTAGCATCGCATGGGACCAATGCCACCACCGACTGAGCGGTGCGTGAACCCTTTGTAATCATGGAGAAATGTTTTATTGTCAGGCATCAGTCCTGCGAAACTTACTAGCAGGCTGTATGTGAAAGCCTATGGAGAAACTTAGAACCTTGGTCAACGCCTGTGGGAAAGCAAATGGCATCGTGTTATCAGGTACCAAAGCACGGACGGATAATTGAATAATAGTTCCAATCAGAGGCAAATTTCAGAAAGCAAAAAAAAATGCAATTTCGAAGATTTTTTTTTTAACAAATGTTTACACATTTTGTAGTTTGGATTTCACAAAACTTTAGGGCATTAAACCTAAATTGACTATTTACAAATAGTTTACAAAGATATTGCTTTTAGAAATGTTTGCAATTGCACACGATCTATTTCTCAAAGGTTGACGGAAGTGAGGAAATGTTTGCAATTACAAACTTGTAATTCCAGTGGGCGAGGTTCTGAATTTCAGTTAACGTTTTACTGGAGATGTTATTTTCTTGGAGGTTGCATTGCCCAGGTTGTTTGTAATGGTTTAGTTTATACATAGGTATACCGGCGCGACCCGACACAGACACGACACAGACATGTATTTTGCCACCCTTCCACATAGAGCGTGGCTTTTCCGAGTCACACGTCAATATGGTAAAAGCTTGGACATTCAAATGTAAATCACAGACTCACACACCCGTCACACACCAGACATGACCTGACCCGACCTTTTTAGAATTTGGCAGTTTCTAGGACATTGTGACTCAGATTTCCAATTTGGCACCCATTTAGCATAATATGCTCATTCGCGATTCTAGCTAACTTAAATTAAATTTATACGAATTTACAATTTGGTTGAATTTTAGGTCATTGATTTAGGTCACCTAATGACCTAATACTTTAAAATCAGGTATTAATGGCTTTTTCTCGTGGCAAGCAACACGCTCGTTTTTGAATCGAAGCTCTAGCCCAATTAGGGGCGAAACGCTAGGGGGTAGTTATACACTACGGGGGACCTTTATGTCTAACAGTTTCAGACAAGTTCCATTTTTTAAGAGTTTTCGGAGACTTAAAAAATGTTGTCTGCTAAACAGCAATGGAAGGTAAAGGTGAATAAAGAGAAATCCCATCATGCCACATTTTATTACGGACAGCGACCGACAGCGCCATAAGGTTATATGAACGGAAGACATTGTTTTATACCGCTTGATATCCCATCGAAGGGTGTCATTAGGCATCGGGACGGGGAAAGACCAATGCAGCAAACTGAAACGAGCGCAGCGGGATCAATTTAAGTTTTAATATGCATTTCGATACCAGGACTACAACACACCCTCATAAAACGAGTTTGTCGTACAGTTACAAAGTCAATTTAGGATTTCAATAACATTGTTCTTGAACGCAATACAGTATGTAGCATCAGTTAGCTCAGAAACATATTCAACACAGACGGCGCCAGCTCTATAGAAGGAGATTATTTCCATGCAACGGCTATGGACTTAATGTCTGAACCCAGAAAAGCTCAACGCGTGCCCTTACCACCCCTCCCGCTCCCCCGATTTCAACGTCAGTGCACGAATAAACGTCAGTGCACGAAGATCTGTCAGCAGTAAAATGCATAGGCAAATGAACATGGCTGCGAAGATGCTGCACGATTGTAATAAACCATCATGCAATAGCCAGTCTTATTGTATATGGCTATGGTCTTTCTAAAATCTGGAACTGTTTTAAGAACTAAGCATAGAACTAAAAATCTGGAACAAATAAATGGTAGTTTACGTTCTCCCTTTGCGACCAATTGACATTTAAAGTAACGAACAAAACGGGTATAGTATTTAATCATCGGGCACAACAGGAATAAAGTTTCCCCGCACAGTTTGGACTCTTACATTTACACGGCATCTGCAACACTTCCACTGGAAGAGATACTGCCAGCATCATTCTTCTGGTATTGCTCACGCGTTCCGAAATCACATGTCAAGCGATGTTTGAGTGTGAAAATGTATGGGTCTATAATAGCTCCCAGTGAACAAACAAAGTAAACAACACAAAATAAACAGTTAACAAACGCGTACCAGGGCCAGAGTGTTTGACCTAAGGCAAATGAGGCATTTGAAAGCATCTGTCGTAAATTATCGACTAACAGCATAGACCCACCTGCGTATCGACTCCCATTATACCAGGGTAGACGTAGACCTGCAACATACAAACCCAAGGCATTGGTTTAACGTCACCACCATGACCCCGAATCACATTTCCCCCACCGTAAGACCTCAGATAGCAGAGTGAGCTCAGGAGCACCGACCACGCGTCGCACCGACATGACTAGTCTGATATCACTTCTATGTTCCATGCAATGACTCGTCTGATGCCGTCATGACCCGCCCCGAGGGGCGTGGTCGGGTAGGGGATAGCAAGGAATGAAACGCCTGAGAGGCGGCAATCAAGCCCAGAGACGGCCACAGACCAGGGTGGCGTCGGGAACGGAAACTGCCTGTAGTCTCCCACGGCACAGCAACCTTCAGAGACTTGACCGAAACCGGACCAGGAAAAATATACAACATGCGCAATTTTTTTTTTATGACGGTCCTACTATTGTAAACAGGAGATTTGAGAGTGGCTAGGAAGTCTAAGTCACCTGTGGCCACCCGGCAAAGTCTATTGGTCCGATGTGACAGCAGACGAGCGGGTTCACATGACCGAAAGTAAGGGTAGCGGGTGAAGGGAGTGTCTGTACATATTGACAGCCCGTGAGGGGCGTGGTCGGTACTCACGGCTCCTGACTAGTCACTGCCCATCATCGGTTCGTGAAGTTTCCGCTAAGAAAGTACTGCCAGAAACTTAAGTACTGCCAGAAACAGAAACTTCAGAAACTTTTCAGTACAATAATCCTTCGTGAAAACTACTAATATTACAAAGTTCTGGAATTCATCTTGAATCAAAGAGTGCTTAAATCGCACGATTAATTTAATGAAAATGTTATCAGGAAGCTTGTGATGCTCTTACCTCAGTCCAGAGGTGATAAGTCTCCATGAAGTGTTTTCCATGCCGCTGAAAATATAGATATAGCTACTGTAAAAACATACATTGACGACAAAATCTCAGAAACTCTCAAATTATCAGATCACCCATACCTCGTACACTGGTCCCCTTAAAACCTAACGGAACAGGCCCTCAGAAGCTTGAACCAGTCAACGCTACAGGTCGTTCTGAAGACTGCACTTGTGTTGCTGTGATGCATGTGCCAATGCCTGCTTACAGGGGCCTGTCTAAAGTAATAAATCTCACTAACTGGGGATATTGAAGAGTTTTGATACTTTCTGCAAACAGGCCTCCGCGCACAACTTATTCAAATGGGTGTTCCACTAGGGAGCCTGTACAAAGACAATGTCAGGCTGATCTCTTAGGAGGCCGCCGGAGTGACGCCCAATGCTCAGATGTTAATACTTTGCAATGAAAGTCTCAGGCGGCCTCGCCGGCCCGACATTGGCTTATTCACGGACGTTGCGTGGCTGGACAGAAGCAAAGCAAAACACTAGGACACTAACAAATTACACTCATGTATACACAAACAAAACTAAACATTAATATACACTAACACGAAACGAAAGTCATACATACAATCTAATGACATATGGATTAACAGTAGACACTTCTACATGGGAATTGAGTTCCAAGGCGACTGGGTTACGATTAGACTGCTTTACAAAACGGAATTATGGATCAGTTGACAGTAATTCATGCAGATTCCTAGACGCAAAGGCGTTCGGATAGTGCAGCCTGTGGTGAGTGACCTGAAAAGCAGGATATAATTACCGAACGCGAATCATTCAAAGAATGCAACAAATGTTTAGCTGTATCGATATCAAAAATATGTTTACCTTTATAGAACAGTTTCAGACAAGTTCCATATTACGGACAGCGACGGACAGCGCCATAGGGTTATAAGAACGAAGGAAATTGTTTTATACCGCTTGATAGCCAATAGACGAGAGTCCTTATTCATAGAGACTGGGGAAGACCTCAGTGCAGCAAACCTGAAACGAGGGCACCGGGATCAATTGAAGTTTAAAGATGCACTTCGATACACCAGGACTACAACACACCCTCAGAAAACGCGTTTGTCGTACAGTTACAAAGTCAATTTAGGATTTCAATAACATTCTTCAACGCAATACAGTATGTAGCATCAGTTAGTTCAGAAACATATTCAACACAGACGGCGCCAGCTCTATAGAAGGCGATTATTTCCATGCAACGGCTATAGACTTAATGTCTATCCAGGAAAGCTAACTCATGCTCGCTCAAGCCCCAACCCGTGCTTTCGACGTTAATCTACGAAGAGGTATCTGCTAGCAGTTACATTCGTCGCCAAATAAGTAGTGACTGCGAAGATGCTGAACGAATTGCAATCCACCATCGTGCCATAGCCAGTCCTATTGTACGGCGGTGGTCTTTCAAAATCTGGAACTTTTTAGAACTAAAAAATCCGGAACTAAAATGTTAGTTAAGGTTCTCCTTTTGCGACCAATTGACATTTAAAGTAACGAACGAAACTAGTTAGTTTTGCATCATCGGGCACAGCATTGATCACGTTTCTACGCACAGTTCAGAGCTTACCCTTACACAGCCCCTGCAACACTTCCACTGGAGGAGATACTGCCAGAATTATTCTTCTGGTATTGCTCACGCGTTCTGAAAACATATGCGTCAAGAGATATTTTAGTGTGAAAATGTATTGGTCTATAGTTCCCACTTACGGAAATACATTGAATGAGCTTACACTTTTCAATGAGAGTCAAACGTTCACCCTTAATTTTTCGAGATAAGTGTGTGAACATACTGAAACACCGTAAATGCATAAATCTATGCTGACCGAAAATCCTCTAAAACAAACGCCTGTAAACAAACGCCTACAGAGATTAGATCCAAGGAAAATTTTAAGTAACGTTTTTAAGTTTAAACCGCGCACTGCATGGGGGGGGGGGGTGATTTCCGCCCCCTTCCTCAGGTTTTTCAAAGATAGCGAAAAACGGCGTCGCGCAGCGCCGCCGAGTTTTGACACACCTGTTAGGACATCAATTGCACACACTTTGAAAAAAAATATCCTCGTGGTCATCTCAGGATAGGTCACGAGACCAGGTCAAGTGACCCCACCTCAAAAAATGTTTGCAGTTGTGCCAAAGCCAGAGTTTTTCACCGATCAGTTTGAAACTTGCAGGATATCATGAGGGCATAAGTACTTACAATTAGATTATATCGGAACTTTGATATTGGTGACCTAAGGTCAGGTCAATTTCGTAACCTCCCCATACTAAGTCAATGGGGAAATATACAAATGCTTCCTATTTCAAGGATATGCATGATATTAGTCCAAATACTGCTGGATCATGTTATTATAGGATATTCTTGATGATCCAGGTGCAATTTTTGTTCAGTGACCCCTATTGGGTCATTTGAGGTCATGCGGTCACCATCACTTCTGTCAATAACCCGACATAATGAAGATAGAAGTAAAACAGACTCAATGAGTTTGTCTCGTCGAGATAAGTCTTCCCATATGCAACATGCCCTACTTGGGTCAACATTTGACCTTGACCCGAGGTCAAATTGTTAAGTTGACTTAACAAGGTCACCATGTATATCATTCGAAGCGCCTTAACAAGATAAACACAATTACGTAAACAGTTTTTAGTTATCTTTATTAAATAAAAAGTTAATAGCAAAAACCATTTAGCAAAAAAACTGCACGTTTTTCTTTTTGACCTCTGGAGCCTCAAATATTGACCAGAGATCAAATCTGAGGACACCTCAGCGATTGCAAATTTCACTGGCTGGAGTTTGATTTTTCCATTTGTTTCTAACTAGTATCGTTTCTGAGATATGGGAAATTCTGGAGCGATGTCCTAAAACAGGAAAAAACTGGAAAATTTGACTTTTGATGACTCTGGTGACCTCAATTTTAACTGACCTAAAAGAACACAAATACTTTCGATAGAACATGTATCAAGCCATCAAATTCTTTTTTCCACTTCTCGTTACGTAGCGTAGTTTTCGAGATCTCAGGGGGGGGGGGGCGGAAGTCAACCCCCTGCATTTCGTGTTCGGCGCAAAGCCACTGCAGTGCGCGGGTTAACAGTTTCAGACAAGTTCCATTTTTAGAGTTTCCGGAGACTTTACCCTCGCCCTACGGGGGGCGGGTTAAGTAACATTTTCAAGTAACGGTCGTATCTGGGCAAGTATTATCGGCTTTAACACGCGCCCTGGAGGGGGGGGGGCGAAATCCGCCCACCCCTCCGGTTTTTCGAGGATAGCGCAAAAACGGCGGCGCGCAGCGCCGTCGTTTTTTGTATACCTGTTTAGAAATGAACTTCCCACATTATGTAATTTTTTTTGGCCTCAGGTAATCTCAGGTCAGGTCACCAGACCAGGTCACGTGATGACCTCAACTCCAAAACGTTTGCAGTAGTACCACAGCCACAGTTTTACGCCGATCGGTTTCAATCTTGCAGGACATCATAAGGTCATAGATACCAACAATTTGTTAATCTCGGATTTCTAATATCGATGACCTAAGGTCAGGTCAATTTTGTGACCGCCAACACGGTTTTATCAATAACTATCGACATGAAGATAGAAGAGAAAACGGTACAAATATGTTTGTCTCGTCGAGACACGTCTCCCAATATGCAACATGACCAACTTGGGTCACCACTTGACCTTGACCAGAGGTCAAATTTCTCAGTTGACCTAACCCAGTCACCATTAATACAATTCGAAGCGCCTTGACAAGACACACGCGATGGCGTCAACATTATTGCTTTATCTTTATTAGGTAGGTTATTTGGGGAAAACAGTTTTGAAAACAAAATCACCTTTGACATTCGATGACCTCTGGAGCCTAAACTATTGACCAGAGTTCAAATCTGAAAAAATCAACGTCGATTGCATTTTTTAATGACTTTCGATTGCTTTTTTCCGTTTGCTGCTAACTATCATAGTTCCCGAGATATGAGTGTTCGAACCGAAGTCTTGAAAACTCTGACCTGATGACCTCTGGTGAAAAAAAAAAATATGACCCTTGATGACCTCTGGTGACCTCAATATTGAACTGAAAAAAAATTGACGAAATACTTTCGAAAGAGCTCGTCTCGAGCTATTTAACGTAGTTTCCCGCTTGTCCCTACGTTGCGTGGTTTTAGAGATCATAGGGGGGGGGGGCGAAATCCGCCCCCTCCAGGGCGTGTAATTATCAGAGGCCCTCCAGGGCGCGTGATGAACAGCCGAAACTCACCTGCGTATCGACTCCCATTATACCAGGGTAGACGCAGACCTGCAACATACAAACCCAAGGCATTGGTATAACGTCACCACCATGACCCCAAATCACATTTCCCCTTCCACCGTAGGACCTCAGATAGCAGAGTGAGCTCAGGAGCACCGACCACGCGTCGCACAGACATGACTAGTCTGATATCACTTCTATGTTCCATGTAATGACTCGTCTGCTGCAGTCATGACCCGCCCCGAGGGGCGGAGTCGGGTAGGGGATAGCAAGGTATGAAACGCCTGGGAGGCGGCGAACCTCAGAGACGGCCACAGACCAGGGTGGCGTCGGGAACAGAAACTGTCTGTAGGAGTCTCCCACGGCACAGCAACCTTCCGCGACTTGGCCGAAACCGGACCAGGAAGAATATACAACATGCACAAATTTGTTATGCCGGTCCTACTATTGTAAACAGGAGATTTGGGAGTAGTTAGGAAGTCTGGTCACCTGTGGCCACCCGGCAAAGTCTATTGGTCCGATGTGACCGCAGACGAGCGGGTTCACATGACCGAAAGTAAAGGTAGCAGGTGAAGGGAGTCTGTACATATTTACAGCCCGTGAGGGGCGTGGTCGGTACTCACGGCTCCCGACTAGTCACCGCTCATCATCGGTTAGTGAAGTTTCCGCTAAGAAAGTACTGCTGCGCGAGAAACTTCAGAAACCTTTCAGAAACATTTCAGCACAATAATCCTTCGTGAAAACTACTAATATTACAAAGTTCTGGAATTAATATTGAATCGAAGAGTTCTTAAATCGCACGATTAATTTAATGCAAATTTAATCATGAAGCTTGTGATGCTCTTACCTCAGTCCAGAGGTGATCGTCCGTATCCAAGTGTTTTCTCACGCCGCTGCAAATATGGATATAGCTACTGTAAAAAACATACGTTGACGACAAAATCTCAGAAATGCTCAAATTCTCAGATCACCCATACCTCGTACACTGGTCCCCTTAAAACCTAAACGGAACCGACCCTCAGAAGCTTGAACCAGCCAACGCTACACGGTCGTTCTCAGACTGCACTTGTGTGCTTTATGCGTGTTGCAGCGAGGCATGTGCCGAAGTCTGCTTACAGGAGCATGTCCAAAGTAATAAATCTCACCAACTGGGGCTATTGAAGAATTTGGATACTTTCTGCAAACAGGCCTCCGCGCACAACTTATTCAAATGGGTGCCCCACTAGGGAGCCTGTACAAAGACAATGGCAGGCTGATCTCTTAGGAGGCCGCCCGAGTGACGCCCAATGCTAAGATGGTAAGAATCCTTTGCAATGAAAGTCTCAGGCGGCCTCGCCAGCCCGACATTGGCTTATTAAATAGACGGATCATCGTTTGGTAGCTATAGACATAAGCAAAACAAAACACTAGGACATTAACAAATTAAACTTCACACATGTATACACAAACAAAACGAAACAATATACACTAACACGAAACGAAAGTCATACATATAATCCAACTACATATGGATTTACAGGAGACACTTCCACATGGGACCAGTGTCAACATCATCCATGTGGTGCTATGTCAGTTTTCATCATCGAGAAAGCAGCTTGATCAAAATGTATATTTGAATACAGCTGAGCTTACCTGTAGACGTGGTCAGTTGGTTACGGTTCCCAGCGTTGTGACGATTGAGTTCCAAGGTGACTGGGTTACGATTAGACTGCTTTACAAAAAGGAATGATGGATGAGAGACAGTAATTCATGCAGATTCCTAGCCGCAAAGGCGTTCTGGTAGTGCAACGGCGCTTATGGTGAGTGACCTGAAACACAGGATATAATTCAGGAACACTAACCATTCAAAGGATGCCACATATTTAGCGGTATAGATGCCAAACATACGTTTACCTTAATAACGAACAGTTCAGACAAGTTCCATTTTAATAGCTTTCGAAGACAACAGAAATGTGCCAAACAGCGATGTTGGAAGGTAATGGGGAATAAAGAGAAATCCTACCACGGGGCGTTTTATTACGGACAGCGACCGACAGCGCCATAAGGTTATATGAACGTAAGACATTGTTTTATACCGCTTGATATCCCATCGAAGGGTGTCATTAGGCATCGAGACGGGGGAAGCCCTCAATGCAGCAAACCTAAAACGAGGGCAGCGGGATAATTGAAGTTTAAAGATGCATTTCGATACACTAGGACTACAAACACACTGTCGGAAAAAGCGCTCGTCGTACAGTTAAAAATGCAATTTAGGATTTAAATAACATTAACAATACCGTTAACATAGCAATTTCAAAATAGTGGAACATTGTCCACTAATTGTGGAACATCTTCCATTAAGCTTGTTTGAGTAAATATCACCACTACACCAGACTGAGAGTTGATCCAATTTGCTCAAACATGGTGCAAGTGATCTTGGTTCCTTTTAATTCGAAATCGTGCCTTACAAGTACAGTTAACAGCACAAACATCCAGAGCAGAGTATTTTTTCTTGAGACATTTTGACCTTCATTTGGTAGCGTAGCAGCTTTTGCGAAGACTGCTACGCTTCCATATGCGCAACCGATTTACTTCTTTCAGACGGCAGTTGCCGCTTTTTCGCGAATAAGAAAGAGCTGCAAGATCTCCGGAAAGTATCATACCGGTACTATACAACAACACAACCAATAACACAATGTTCTACCAATACACCTCTCAGAGCAATACACCTCTCAGAGCTGGGGATGTGAGCGTGCGCCTGAATATGGCGGCCGACATTGCGAGTGCTCCCAGTTTTCGCCCGTTTTTGTGCGTTCCCCAGTGACTCCCAGCGAGAGTGAGCAGTGACCGAGTTTGGGACAGCAGCGATCTGGTCAGTGACTTTTCATGCCGGGCTTTTCACACCTGTGCCTTTTATCAGTGTCTGCACTTACCGTCCTCCGCCTCGATGTCCGCTGCGGCGCCATGCCGGGCGTCCCGCTCGCCGGTGCACCGGAATTCTACCGGTTTCGGAAGAGCCGCGGAGCCGAATCGCACCAATCAGCGCCAGTCCACTGTATTCTACCGGACCTGGTGCTGGGTCAGCCCGAGCCTCCCGAGCGGCTGCGGCCGGCCTGGCTCAGCGGAGGCGTCGCCAGGCCCTGGTGCGGGGGAGCTGCCGTGCCGCCCTCCCGGCAGGAACCGGTGAAGGGAAGGAGAGCCGCACCTCGCCGAAACGGACGAGGCACGCACCGTGGCACTCGCGCCGGACGCCGAGTGCAGCTGCGTCGACACCGACTAGAGAGAGATGCGGAATGGCGACACCGCCTGGACCGAGATGCGGTGCGACAGCTCCACCGCCAATACTACGACCGCGCCCTGCTACCGGTACCCATCGCGCCGGCAGAGTGCGCCCATGGCAATGGTGCGGTCCGTGTAACGAGCCGGCAGCCGATCCCCGGCGCCGCGCCGAACCAGCCCGACTCAGCTGACCGGTCAGCCGCCGCCGCGGCCCGCTGCCTGGTCCGGCCCGCTCGGCTCACAGAGCGACAGACCTGCCGCCTGGCGGACGGCGGCCTGAGAGATGGCTGCACTAGCAGCGCCGCGGCGCGCTCTCGGCTCAGAATCGGTCATCTAAACGTTCGATCCCTTTGCAGTAAACTCGACGACGTCATGATGCTGCTGGAGGACCACCATCTCGACATGCTGTGCTTATCTGAAAGCTGGCTGTCTCCACAGATTGACAATCAGTTTTTAACCTTCCCTGGATACGGCGTGCTCCGGCGTGATCGTGTTGGCCGCCGCGGTGGCGGCGTCGCTATCTTGCATCGAGTGGAGATCCAGGCTAAGGAACTCACCATGCCCGCAGACGGTCCCCTGGAATCGCTATGGATTTCGGCGATTTGGCAGGGTGGCCAGCCGATTACGGTGGGCGTCGTTTACCGCCCACCGGACAGCCCGGTGACGCCAAGCCTGAACCACCTGCAGGATCAGCTGCGCGCCGCTCTGTGCGCAAACAGACCGGTCTTCATGTTGGGCGACACTAACTTCAACGTCTTGGACATCACTTCCTCCAACACGCGCCGTTATCTGGATACCATCAAGGAGCTGAACATGGTGCAGCTGGTTGACGGGCCCACCCATCTTCACCCAGCGCCATCTACGCTGGACCATGTCGTCACAAACCTGAGAGATCCGCCACCAGATGTCACTATCCTACCGGACGCTATTAGCGACCACCAGCCGGTAATCGCCAGCGTGCCGCTCGGACGAGTGCGACGACCTCCGCAGTGGCGCACCGTGCGCAGCTGGCGACGCGCAGACTGGAATGCCATCAACTATGACCTACTCACCTCGGACTGGAGCCAGGTAGACGGCGCCACCGACGTCAATGCCTGTGTGCGGCACTTCATGGGCGTGTGGAACGTCGTGATGGATCGCCACTGTCCACCGAAGCGAGTGCGCATGTCCAGGCCGTGCTGTCCCTGGTTGGCAGAGGACCCGACCCTGCGAGCGCTGATGTCCGAGCGGGACTCTGCTCGTGACACCTGGCTGTGCTTGCGTACGTCAGAAGCCAAGGATGATTTTACCCGGCTTCGCAACCAGGTGAAGAGCCGTCTGATCGCAGCAAGACGCCAGTTCCTGTGTAGCGAGTTGGTGTCGGGGGAACGCCGCAACTTCTGGTCCAACTTCAAGAGGTTCGCCAAGGCGCCCCCGATGCCAGCCGGGAACGCGTCCGCAGAGACACCGGAAGAAGCTGAAGCAGCGGCGGAAGAGATGAACCGCTACTTCGCCGCGGTGGGGCCGCGCATCGCCAACGACCTCCAGAGCGCAGTCGATGCCGGCCGCTCGAACCTGAGGCCACCTACCGTCTGCGCTGCGGGTTTCCGGTTTCAGCCGGCGACACTCCCAGAACTGTCTCGCTGTGTTGGACGGATGAGCTCGTCGCGCGCGGTGGGGCTGGACGAGGTTCCACTCGCGGCGGTGCGTGAATGCTTCCTGTGATAGGGCCGCATTTATTACGTCTTGTGAACTTGTCACTGATAACGAAAGTGTTCCCCGAACAGTGGAAGATGGCTTGTGTTGTCCCAATTCCCAAATCTGGTGACCCAAGAGTACCATCCAATAACCGACCCATATCGTTGCTAAGTGTGCTATCAAAGATTTTGGAAAAGGTGGCCTGCTGCCAACTGACCACCTATCTACACTCTGCACACTTGCTTAACCCATCTCAGTACGCCTATAGGTCACGCCACTCCACCGAGGATGCCGTGCTCGACGCTGTCGAGCGCCTGGTCACCAACACCGACAACGGACTGATTTCGTCGGTAACGACGATTGATCTTTCGAAGGCGTTCGACAGCGTCGATCACGGCGTTCTCCTCACCAAGCTATCTTGGTATGGTATTGACGTGGATTGGTTTAGGAGCTACCTGAGCGGTCGTCGGCAGATTGTGCGTGGCGGACGGCTAGCTCTACCTATGTCTTGCGGTGTGCCGCAGGGTTCGATCATCGGACCAATCCTCTTCATCATGTTCACCAACGACCTTTCCGGACATCTGACTCATGGCCACCTCATCTCATACGCCGATGATACTATGCACCTCGACTGCGCGTCCCCTGACAGACTGGGTCTTGACTCTCAAAAATAGACTAGAGCTCACACTCTGAGCTCAAGTCCTGGTTTAGCGCGAACTCACTGAAAATGAATGAGAAGAAAACGGATTTTCTGCTTATCGGATCCAAGCCAAATTTGAAAAAAATCCACGGACTTCCACTTCATCATTGACGGTTTGGCCGTACATTCATCCAAAAAGGTAACAATTTTGGGCGTAATAGTAGACACCTGTCTGTCATGGGACGAGCACGTCACGCGGGTGATTCAAAAATGCAATGGCATTCTGGTCTCTCTGTACAAAATTCGTCATTACTTTTCGACAGACATTCTAAAGACTCTCATTCAGGCGTACGTATTTCCTCACATCACGTACTGCCTCTGCGTATGGGGTGGGGCAGCCAAGGGTCAGCTCCAAAGAATCCAAAAAGTCATCAACTTTTCGGCTAGAATCATCTCTGGAACCAAAAAATATGAACATATCACCCCGGCTTTAAATTCTCTCGGCTGGCCGAGGATCGAAACCCTGGTGGCACACCGTGACGCAATCAAGACCTACAAGGCACTGAGGGAAGAGGGCGCGCCTATCGAGATCCGCGCGCTGTTTACGGCGCGTGCGGCTGTCCCTCCCGCGAGACACGCTCGTCGGAGAGCGGAGACCTCCACCTCCGCAAATGCAAACTTACTGCCACCCAAAAGGCTTTCTCATATCGCGCGGCCTCAGCTTGGAACCGTTTACCATCCTCTGTCAGATCTGCTCCGACTCTGGGCGCTTTTAAAGCGGCTGTTCGTGAGACCGTGGAGTGAGGAAATGTGTTTTTATCTTTTTGACCAATCCACTGTTTTTGTGATGTTAGTATATGTGACGTTGGTATGTGCATTGTTAACGCGAATTGTGCTGTCTTACATTGACAGGCAATTTTTCAGCCTGTTGGCAGTTCTTGTATAATTGACGTGAGATTGTAATACCCACCTTGTGGATTGTCTTGAATATATGAACATGAACACCGGCGCTGTCATTAGTATTTTGTCGCACATATGTTCGCATGCCGCATAGTGCATGCCGCAGGCATCTAAGAAGTGCTTGCAGTGCCTAAAAATGAACAGCCGTGTCGTGCACTGTACCGTATGTCATGCAGCTCGAAACGTGGGAGGAGCTTATTTTAGCCAAGTTAGCGGGCACTTATTTTCGCGACCAGCACCTGACGTGAATTCTGTATAATACCACGGAAACACCAATAAAGGCAATACCTAGGCTGCAACAACCATGCGACCAATGTGATACATAACAGCAGACGGTAAATTGACGCACTGGCGCCGTAATCGTGATCATGTGATGGTGAAAGAAACCTTCATGCTCCACTATTAGTGGACAATGTTCCACCGTTTCGAAACTGCTATGTAAACGGGGCTATTGTTCTTGAACGCAATACAGTAAGTAGCATCAGTCAATTCAGAAACATATTCAACACATGAACGGCACAAGCTACAGAATTTTGGGCAAACATACATGAAGTCGATTATTTCCATGCAACTCCCATAGGCTTAATGTCTGAACACAGGAAAGCTCGACACACGCCCTGCCCTACCCCCACCCCCTCCCCCCCCCCCGATTTCAAGGTCAGTTCACGAAGATGCCAGCAGTTAAATGTATCGACAAATAAATAATGACTGCGAAGTTGCTGAACGAATTGTAATGTACTTTCGTGTCATAGCCAGTCTTATTGTATATAGCCATGGTCTTTCTAAAATCTGGAACCGTTTTTAAGAACTAAACAAAGAACTAAACACCCGGAATAAAACAGTTAGTTGACATTTAAAGTAACTAACGAAACGCGTATAATTTTGCATCTTCGGGCGCAACAGTAATCACGTTTCCCAGCACTGTTCAGACTCACCTTTATACAGCTCCTGCAACACTTCCACTAATGAAGATACTGACAGCATCATTCTTCTGGTATTACTCAAACGTTCTGAGAGCACATGTAAAGCGATATTTTAGTTCGAAAATGCATCGGTCTATACTGCCAGTAAACAAACAAAATAAACAAACAAAAAAGTAAACAGTAAACAAACGCGTACCAGGATTAGATTGTTTGACATAAGGCAAATAGAGGCATTTTAAAGTATCGGTCGTAAATTATTATCAGCTGTAAACGGCCGACACTCACCTGCGTATCGACTCCATTGTACCAGGGTAGATTCAGACCTGCAACATACAAACCCAAGGCATTGGTATAACGTCACCACCATGACCCCGCATCGCATTTTCACCCAACCGCAAGACCTCAGATAGCAGAGTGAGCTCAGGAGCATAGACCACGCGTCGCACCGACATGACTAGTCTGATATCACTTCTATGTTCCATGTAATGACTCGTCTGATGCCGTCATGACCCGCCCCGAGGGGCGTGGTCGGGTAGGGGATAGCAAGGTATGAAACGCCTGAGAGGCGGCAAACAAGCCCAGAGACGGCCACAGACCAGGGTGGCGTCGGGAACGGAAACTGCCTGGAGGAGTCTCCCACGGCACAGCAACCTTCCGCGACTTGGCCGAAACAGGACCAGGAAGAATATACAACATGCACAAATTTGTAATGCCGGTCCTACTATTGTAAACAGGAGATTTGGGAGTGGTTGGGAAGTCTTAAGTCACCTGTGGCCACCTGGCAAAATCTATTGGTCCGATGTGACCGCAGACGAGCGGGTTCCCCATGACCGAAAGTAAGGGTATTTGTATTTGTATTTGACAGTTTAAGCATTCTCCATCACAAACAATGGCTATTCTGAATGCCGCGTCATCATGTTAGAGGGAACACAGTTAGAATTAAAAACAACTTACATGCATACAATTTTTCACACACACGACGAGAACCAGTGCCCCTGCATTATGTCAAAATTATAGACGCTGAAAACAGCACACACAGCTTCGGTCGCCACACCTCCAATGCCGCCGGCGACACGAAACCAGCGCCACATCAACCAACACCGTTCAAGGTCAGGCCGACCCTGACCGGCTATGACGTCTTCAACAGGGTTGGGCCGCGGAGTCCATCCCGGTTCCGGGGCGACGGTGAACCGGCCGTGCCCCCGGGGCACCGGCAGCGGTCAGACGGTCGGGCCGTGTCCTGGCTGCGTGGCGTCCCCAGTCAATTTGTTATTCAACAATGCTTATTTAAACTTCTTTCTGCTCACTATAATCCTTCAGATTATATTCTTGAAATGGTCTTGCAATGCAGTGGCACGATTAAGAAAATACAAACAGCCCTTCAATAACAATGTGAATTATAAAAAACCGTGCCGAAATCAATGAAGAGCAAAACATCGCAGACTTAAAATTCGCGAAAATTCAGCATTTGTAACTTAACCTTCTGTGCTGTAGGCTTGGTGTCTCGTCGACGTGTCCGACTCACTCGGAGCAGCGGAGAAGGCCAGGTGTCTCGCACACACCACACGCACACCGGGAGTATGGGCGGGACGGTGAGCGTCCCCGCGCACCGGCGCACGTCCGACCGCGGCGCCAGGCGCAGGTCAACTGGGTAGCGGGTGAAGGGAGTGTCTGTACATATTTACAGCCCGTGAGGGGCGTGGTCGGTACTCACGGCTCCCGACTAGTCACCGCTCATCATCGGTTCGTGAAGTTTCCGCTAAGAAAGTACTGCCGCGCCAGATACTTCAGAAACTTTTCAGCACAGCCTTCAGCCTTCGTGAAAAGACTAATATTACAAAGTTCTGGAATTAATATTGAATCAAAGAGTTCTTATATCGCACGATTAATTTAATGCAAATTTGATCATGAAACTTGTGATGCTCTTACCTCAGTCCAGAGGTGATCGTCCGCATCAAGTGTTTTCTCACGCCGCTGCAAATATAGATATAGCTACTGTAAACAAAACACGTTGACGACAAAATCTCAGAAATTCTCAAATTCTCAGATCACCCATACCTCATACACTGGTCCCCTTAAAACCTAAACGGAACCGACCCTCAGAAGCTTGAACCAGTCTACGCTACACGGCCGTTCTCAGACTGCACTTGTGTGCTTTATGCGTGTTGCTGAGATACATGTGCCGAAGCCTGCTTACAGGGGCATGTCTAAAGTAATAAATCTCACCAACTGGGGATATTGAAGAGTTCTGATACTTTCTGCAAACAGGCCTCCGCGCACAACTTATTCAAATGGGTGCTCCACTAGGGAGCCTGTACAATGACAATGTCAGGCTGATCTCTTAGGAGGCCGCCAGAGTGACGCCCAATGCTCAGATGTTAATACTTTGCAATGAAAGTCTCAGGCGGCCTCGCCGGCCCGACATTGGCTTATTCACGGACGTTGCGTGGCTGGACAGAAGCAAAACAAAACACTAGGACACTAACAAATTAAGCTACACGCGTGTATATACAAACAAAACGAAACATTCATATACACCAACACTAAACGAAAGTCATACATACAATCTAATGACATATGGATTTACAGGGAACACTTCTACATGGGACCAGTGTCAACACCATCCATGTGGTGCTATAGTCAGTTTTAATCATTGAAAAGCAGCTCGATCAAAATGTATATTTGAATACAGCTGAGCTTACCTGTAGACGTGGACAGTTGGTTACGGTTCCCAAGGTTGTGACGATTTAGTTCCAAAGTGACTGGGTTACGATTAGACTGCTTTACAAAAAGGAATTATGGATGAGATGACAGTAATTCATGCAGATTCCTAGCCGCACAGGCGTTCTGATCGTGCAGCAGCGCTTGTGGTGAGTGACCTGAAAAACAGGATATAATTAAGGAACACTAACCATTCAAAGGATGCCACAAATGTTTAGCGGTATAGATGCCAAACATAAGTTTACCTTAATAACGAACAGTTCAGACAAGTTCCATTTTAATAGCTTTCGAAGACAACAGAAATGTGCCCAACAGCAATGGAGGAAGGTAATGGTGAATAAGAGAAATCCTACCACGGAGAGTTTCATTACGGACAGCGACAGACAGCGCCATAATGTTATATGAACGGAAGACATTGTTTTATACCGCTTGGTATCCCATCGAAAGGAGTCATTATGCATCAAGACGGGGAAGATCTCAATGCAGGAAACCTGAAACGAGGGCAGCGGGATCAATTGAAGTTTAAAGATGCATTTCGATACACCAGGACTACAAACACACCGTCGGAAAACGAGTTTGTCGTACAGTTACAATTTCAATCTAGGATTTCAATAACATTGTTCTCTAACGCAACACAGTATGTAGCATCAGTTAGTTCAGAAACATGTTAAACACATGGATAGCACAAGCTACATAATTTTGGGCAAACATACATGAAGTCGATTATTTCCATGCAACTCCCATAGGCTTAATGTCTGAACACAGGAAAGCTCGACACACGCCCTGCCCATCCACCCCCCCCCCCCCAGATTTCAACTTCAGTGCACCAAGATGCCAGCAGTTAAATGTATCGACAAAGACTGCGAAGATGCTGAACGAATTGTAAAGTACTATCGTGCCATAGCCAGTCTTATTGTATATAGCTATGGTCTTTCTAAAATCTGGAACTATTTTAAGAACTTAAAGAACTAAACATCCGGAATAAAACAGTTAGTATACGTTCTCCCTTTCCGACCAATTCACATTTAAAGTAACTAACGAAACGCGTATAGTTTTGCATCATCGGGCACAACAGTAACCACGTTTCCCCGCACAGTTTGGACTCACATTTATACGGCCCCTGCGACACTTCCGCTGGAGAAGATACTGCCAGCATTATTCTTCTGGTATTACTCACGTTCTGAAAGCACATGTAAAGCGATATTTTAGTTCGAAAATGCATCGGTCTATAATAGCTGCAAGTAAAAAAAAAGAAGTAAACAGCAAACAAAAGCGTACCAGGACTAGATTGTTTGACATAAGGCAAATGAGGCATTTTAAAGTATCAGTCATAAATTTTTATCAGCTGTAAACGGCCGACACTCACCTGCGTATCGACTTCATTGTACCCGAGTAGACTCAGACCTGCAACATACAAACCAGCATCACATTTCCCCCCACCGCAAGACCTCAGATAGCGAAATGAGCTCAGGAGCACCGGCCACGCGTCGCACAGACATGACTAGTCTGATATCACTTCTATGTTCCATGTAATGACTCGTCTGTAGCCGTTATGACCCGCCCCGAGGGGCGTGGTCGGGTAGAGGATAGCAAGGTGTGAAACGCCTGGGAGGCGGCGAACCTAACCAGAGACGGCCACAGACCAGGGTGGCGTCGGGGACGGAAACTGTCTGGAGGAGTCTCCCACGGCACAGCAACCTTCCGAGACTTGGCCAAAACCGGACCAGGAAGAATATACAACATGCGCAAATTTGTTATGCCGGTCCTACTATTTTTAAACAGGAGATTTGGGAGTGGTTGGTAAGTCTGGTAGACTGTGACCACCCGGCAAAGTCTCTTGGTCCGATGTGACCGCAGACGAGCGGGTTCCCATGACCGAAAGCAAGGGTAGCGGGTGAAGGGAGTGTCTGTACATATTTACAGCCCGCGAGAGGCGTGGTCGGTGCTCCCGGCTCGTGACTGAACGCTGCTCATCATAGGTTTATTGGACTTCTAGTAGTACGAGGCAACACGTCTAAACTTTCCGGTCTAACAATCGACACGAAAGAAAGTGGAAAACGAAAGTTCAGATAAAAACATATAGTATTACAAACATATTGAATACATCTTGAATCAAAGATTACTTACATCGTACGATTACAAATTCTCACGAAGCAGCCATGTGCTCTTACCCCAGTCCAGAGCCGATAGTCAGCATGATGTGTTTTTTCACGCCGCTGAAAATATAGGTTCAGCTACTGAAGAAAAAAACATTACGTCGACAAAATCTCAGAAATTGTCAAATTCTCAGATCACCGACCTGGTACACTGGTCCCCTTAAAACCTAAACGGAACAGACCCTTAGAAGCTTGAACCAGTCAACGCTACACGGTCGTTCTCAGACTGCACTTGTGTGCTTTATGCGTGTTGCTGCGATGCATGTGCCGAAGCCTGCTTACAGGGGCATATCTAAAGTAATAAATCGCACAAACTGGGGATATTGAAGAATTGATACTTCCTGCAAACAGGCCTCCGCGCACAACTTATTCAAATGGGTGCTCTACAAGGGAGCCTGTACAAAGACAATGTAAGGCTGATCTCTTAAGAGGCCGCCGGAGTGACACCCAATGCTCAGATGTTAATACTTTGAAATGAAAGTCTCAGGCGGCCTCGCCGGCCCGACATTGGCTTAGACATAAAGACATAAATGTCTAAGCCAGCAAAGCTTATTCTCGGACGTTGCGTGGCTGGACAGAAGCAAAGCAAAACACTAGGACACTAACAAATTAAGCTACACGCATGTATACACAAACAAAACTGAACATTCATATACACTAACACGAAACGAATGGCATACATACAATCTAATGACATATGGATTTACAGGAGACACTTCCACATGAGACCAGTGTCAACACCATCCATATGGTGCTATTGTCAGTTTTCATCATTGAAACAGCAGCTTGATAAAAATGTACATTTTAATGCAGCTGAGTTTACCTGTAGACGTGGTCAGTTGGTTACGGTTCCCAAGGTTGTGACGATTTTATTCCAAAGTTCACTGAATTAGGATTAATAGTCAGTGATTCATGCAGGTTCTTAGCCGCAACAGGCCTTCTGATCGTGCAGCGGAGCTGGTGGCAAGCGACCTGAAAAGCAGAATACAATAAGGAACACGCACCATTCAAAGGATGACGAAATATGTCTAGCGGTATCGATACCAAAAATATGTTTACCTTTTTAACGAACAGTTTCAGACAAGTTCCATTTTTTAAGAGTTTTCGGAGACTTAAAATGTGTCTGCCAAACAGCAATGGAGGAATGTAATGAAGAATAAAGCGAAATCCTACCACGGCGTGTTTTATTACGGACAGCGACCGACGGCGCCATAAGGTTATATGAACGGAAGACATTGTTTTATACCGCTTGATATCCCATCGAAGGGAGTCATTATGCATTGAGATTGGGAAAGACCAATGCAGCAAACCTGAAACGAGGGCAGCGGGATCAATTGAAGTTAAAGATGCATTTCGATACACCAGGACTACAAACACTCAGAAAACGCGTTTGTCGTACAGTTACAAATTCAATTTAGGATTTCAATAACATTATTCTTGAACGCAATACCGTAAGTAGCACCATTTTTCCGTTTGAACGTTTGAACCATTTTTTGGGTTAATAAAACTGATAATTTTTCATAATTACAATTTAGCACTTGTCTTTGTAGTTGTGACGTCACGACAGTGAAATGCGTATCCTTGACTCGACTTGATGGGTTGTAGGGGATGGCCTTTGTAACGGCCCCCTATATTGGAGTGTATCCTGGATTCCTGGTTGGCCTCCACAAGCGCACCGCATCGAGGGGAGCAACGGCGACTGGCGCCGTGCTCACGCACTATGCGGGGGGAGGGGGAGGGCTCCCGGCGGGTCATGCTCACTTCCCGGGAGGACACAGCTTCGCAGGCACACGCCGCGAGACGAGGGGGAGGGGGGGGGGGCAACTTGGGCCAACTTCCTTAGCATCCCCGTCACACTCAATCAGTTTTTGTTTTCTCGTTTGCCATAATTTGTAAATATTTTTGGTTCTTTCCCATTACTTATATTTCTTCGTTAAAGAGAAAGATTCTCAAAACCAACAATATTCCACTTACCGGCAACGGTATCAGCAGTCTCCGCCATGGTAGTCTGTAGAATCCCGGCACCTGCTCCCCAGAATCAGACCGACCCACCACCGCCGCCCCGCTCCACCGCCGGCAGTCTGCCCCGCTCCGCCGGCCACCCCGCCCGGGTCAGCGTCCTTCGCCGCAGGCACAGCGGCACGGGACCTCTGGCAGGGGCGGCTCCAGGTCGCAGCGAAGGGGGTAATGTACACCGGCAAGGGCGGCTCCAGGCCCTAGAGGAGTGAGGGTAATGTTATACTGCAGAGGCACTGCCAGGTCACAGGGGAGAAGGAAATAACGTTCACCACATCAGACAAAGCGGAGCCTGGCGTCTATCAGGGGCGGCTCCAGGTCACAGCGGAGGGAGGTAACGTATACCACACCAGGCGAAACGACACGTGGCCTCTAGCATGAACAGTGCCAAGTTACAGAGAAGGGAGGCAACAAACACCGCATCAGACGAAACATATTATGTCAGGCAAGGGCGGTGTCAGGTTTAACTGCTGAGAGGGACGTTAATATTGTCACTAGAAAATAGTTGAATTAACTGCAAGGCTATGTAAGCCAGTACATGAACGGGCCGTTGTATTTCAATGCTGATGTGCTGATCTGTGCCGCGCGTTAATATTGTGGGCACTAAGATACGTATGCTGACAACTATAAATATGCTATTAAAATATTTGAACAGCTAAGTGGGAAGAAGTTTAACCCATTTGTGACTAATTTTCAAATTGGGAACATAACTATTTGCTCGGACGTCTTGCACTCTTGCTTGGAAACTATCGATTCAGGAGCATTGTGCTTCTGGGAGCTGGTAGAACATATTCTAAACTAAATCTAGGAATAATTATTTTTAAAGCTATTTTGAAATTGCAATCGCTACAATCGTTGCAATCGTTACCAAACAAAAATATACCCCTCCTCATATGCTGTGTCACAAATATATTAATATGAGAGACCGACCGTATGGTCTTCTCTATGATCTTGATATATATATATATATATATATATATATATATATATATATATATATATATATATATATATATATATATATATATATATATATATATATATATATATATATATATATATATATATATATATATATATATATATATATATATATATATATATATATATATATATATATATATATATATATATATATATATATATATATATAAATATATATATATATATATATATATATATATATATATATATATATATATATATATATATATATATATATATATATATATATATATATATATATATATATATATATATATATATATATATATATATATATATATATATATATATATATATATATATATATATATATATATATATATATATATATGTCCACTAGAACCCTTCTCGAAGTCTCGTCGAATGATCTTGCAAAGATTATAGTATTTTTTAGTCGTGATGTACGTTATACGATACGATACAATACGATACGATACGATACGATATGACACGATACGATACGATACGATACGATACGATACGATACGATACGATACGATACGATACGATACGATACGATACGATACGATACGATACGATATACGATATACTGTGTATTTCATACGTTATTTATTTCATTCACAATATATTTTATTTACGTCTTATTTTTCATCGAAATTATGCATAACCCTTATCATAAAATTGCAATGATTTAACCCTTGCCCTACGGTAGCTTTTTTCACCTTCTCCCTACGGAGGAGGGGGTCTTAAAAAACCTGTTAACTTCCAAACCAAGCAACATAGAGCAACGCGGTAAGAACCAACATGTTGCCTGTCATGTTTGGAATCTAACGGTATGCACTGTTTAGGTTTCGGGTCAACGAGTAACCTTTCAGGTAAAGTGAATGACCTCGATCGACCACGTCCAGAACAGCGATTTTGCTCTGTCAGAAAACCTCAAAATGGGAAATTGATAAATGTAAATAAAAAGTCATGTTGCTAGACCAGTTTTGGTTCAGAAATATAAAAATGGTAATTATTTGTTCGTATCTGGTCAAAACAAGTCCAAAAAAGTTATTAAAAAAATGACATCATGAATTTCTTACACTTGGGGAGCCATCACTCAATCAAAAATAAAGATATTTCTTTGACATTTTGTTTGAGCATTTTCCATACTCAGTTCTCTCACATATATTCCGATTTTTTTAAATATCTTTGAAAAATTTATTTTGTGTTGATTTATCCCAGAAAAATCAGTTTTTGATCATTTTGGGGGTCAAAAATCAAATATTTTGAAAAATTCGAGATTGCCATTTTAAAGAAAATGAAATTTTATGTCTTTGCTTAATTGCGTTTGAAATTTTCTTTAAAACTCTGTTTTCTACGAGTTTTCAAACATTTATCGTTTTTCCACCAACATGACGTCATCGAAACATCATTATTTCCCCACAATTCTCGACTAATTTCGATAACATGTTTACAGCAAACTTATAATTGTTGTACACTTAGCTTCTAAAAATTTCAGCAAGATGCGCCGCATGTCTAAAAAGTTATGCAAGAAAAACTCAGGGGGGAGGGTCGTTTTAGGACCCCCCGTAGGGCGAGGGTTAACCCTATTTATAATAGGCTCCTGGCCAGTGGCGTATTTAGAAATCAGCCAAGGGGGGGGGGGGCACATGCTTTTGGAGCACAATTCATGTTTTGAGTCTTGTCTTACCAGGGGCGTCGCCACCGTGGGGGGGGGGCAAGTTCGCTCGGAACTAGTGATGCCAAAAAAAATCACCAAATGCAGGGACCGGCACCACCACCGCCACCGCACAAAATTTGGTTGGCACCGCACAAAGCCCGGCCAGCATCTGGCAGCACCGCACCAGGCCCGGCAGCCTGCCGGCATATCTGCTTTATTCTAGCCTTAAACTCTTAAAATAGGAATAGACAGAAAAGAAAAAGCATGCTTGATGGCATAGCACATGTCCAAATGAGAAGGTTATCTATGGATGATTTGTGGATTGCTAATGGATTGCTATAATTGAAAGTTCGGAGTGCTTCCCCAGTGACGTCACACCTAATGTTAAACCGCCGGGCGATCCACACATAGGAAATACCGGGACGACGCCCCCTGGCGGCACTGGTGCGCGGTTGCGTATCAGACAAAAATCGGGTCAGCTGATGATTGGCCATGATTGGTGCATTCAAACACCAAAAGAAATACAGGCCAGCTGATGCTCGTTCCTACGATTCCGGAGATACCAAATAACAAATTTGCCGGGACCGGAGCCGGGTCGGGAAAGTCGGGATATCGGATTGTTTTCTATTTCAGCGTTAAATCTGTTGGATGAAACCGGTTGTAACTTATTAATAATAAATTAGTGTATGATATTGATGTTCCTATTGTAATATTCAAAGAGATATAGGTAGACAATGCTTATTTTGTTCAAGAACCATATAGATAATACGTATAAAACCGCTTGAATTATCAGTAAAAAAAACTTTGTCCGTGTTATCTTGAAATTTACACACAAATGGAGTCCGTGCCGAATGGACACATCATATTCTGGAGTGTGACTTCGGCGCCAAGGGGGGGCCATGGCCCCCATGGCCCCCCCTTAAATACGCCACTGCTCCTGGCTACCCTTTTTTGTAACAGGGGGGGGGGGCGGATTCCGCCCCCGGAGATCTCGAGATCTACCAGTCCGATTTAAAAAAAATGAAACGGCATTTGGTTCTCCTCAACACGATCTACATTTCTAAAAATAACAAGTCGAAATTTTTGATAGAGAGGCAATAGGGGGAAACTACACATTTTAGTGGTATTTGTGATCCAACACAGCTGTCATGCTTATCAACCGATTTGAACACAACCAATGGGAATCGATAGAAATTGAATTGAAGATTGAAATATAGTAGTGTATTTGAAAATTCAAAAACCATAGGCGTGTGCAGGTCACTCAATATGGGGATGAAGTAAATGCGTAATAAAATATTTGTTTATGTTTGTTTATAAATGAAACGGTATGTTATTAGGACATTAGACAAAACAGTTATAAGTTATATTTTTGCCATGGGCTGTACCAGGTTAGTGAAAAAAGGAGGTCAAATAGGAAACAAATATTAACCGCAGGCAATTTGCTACCCAGCACTATAAATAAGTTACAGATCGTAGATAGTTCCTTTTTGCATGTTGTACTTCATCATAGGCGTGTCCAGAATCCAACCCGGGGAGGCGCAAGACCTTTTTATAAGTATAGTATCCGCTATTATGATACTAACTGGTCAACAGTGACTATTTCACGTACAACTTCAATTCACATTGCTTACCCCCTTTTTACCCTACCTGGTCTCGCCTATTATCTTATAATCGTTCGTGGAGTACCCTGTGGTGCGTGTTTCATCCGAAAACTGCAGTATGTTATGTCATTGTAGGCCCATGCATCTTAGTTTCCTTGCAGTAATATGACCCCTTTATTCCATTCCTGAGCGCGCCTCTGCCAAAAACACAATTTGATTTTGATTTTCACAATTGGGGGGGGGGGGGAGTTGGGGGATGGGGAGGGGGGGGGGAAATCCAGTGGCGCATTCACTACTCCCCTCTCCCCCCCCCCAAAAAAAAAGAAGCTAAACTGTAGGTATGCACGTCCGACGACCGTCTTTTTTTTTTGGGGGGGGGGACAAATCATGGTTTCAGGACCTTTCGGGCGGCCGTGGCCCCTTGCCCCCTGGATCCGCTCCTGATTTCACATGCTTAATTTTCCGGTTCCTCTTTCACATAAAAAGAGGTGAGGTGGTGAACCATGAATATAACCATGAATATACCATGAATATACCACGAAACCATGAACCATTAATATATATATCGACGAAGCAAGACGAAATGTCGAATATAAATGACGACGTTACGCAGCGGCCATTCAATTTTGTATTGGTTTTCAATCGAAAAAATACCGAGTTGACAACTGCAAACATGCACCCGCACAGCCGCGCGCTTATGCAAGGACTGCACATTGCACATCAAGGGCGGATCAAGCCGGCCGCTTTTTTGTGGTTGTTTTTTCTCTTTTATTTGGGGGGCAAACCGTTTTTAGCGGACATTACCTACCCCAATTTCGAATTTCTACCCGGATTTGGGCCACTTTATTTTGCAACCACACGATTTTTAATGATGTCTTTATTTTGATATTTTTGTGTGTTTTTCGCTTTTCGACCCTTTGGGATATCGAAAAAGTCAGCTTACAGTTTACAGTTTGTATTGTTCCGACATTGCCTTACAATGAACACAATTATTTCAATTGTCAGCTGTACTCAGGGGTGTCGCCGATAAATTTTGAGTGGAGGGGTCGGCTGAAATGACGAAAAAAATATATCCCATTTTTGTATTGGTGTAGTTTTAAGCCTTTGCAGCATTTTTAATGTGGATTTTCATGTTATAGTAGGTACTTGTTATTTAGCGTATTGTATTTGTGTATTTTATCAATTTTACGGGTTTGCCTGATAAAACCCAGAAACATAGGCGGTGGGCCTTGTAGAGAATAAGAAGCTAAACATGCTATTCACTCAATTCACTGTTACAACGAACCGAAGACGATGGCGATGGCTCGTTATGACGATGACCACCGATGTGACGCCGCGAAACGGCGTGACAATTTTAGTTTTAGGTCGTGGAAAACGGAATTTTAATATTGGAACCAGACCGTGAGTGGAGCCAAGCCTCAGGTAACCCCTATTCCTGGTTGCACATCTCGGTATGATGCAAAATATTAAATTAAGGTAGTTTTTCATATATATATATATATATATATATATATATATATATATATATATATATATATATATATATATATATATATATATATATATATATATATATATATATATATATATATATATATATATATATATATATATATATATATATATATATATATATATATATATATATATATATATATATATATATATATATATATATATATATATATATATATATATATATATATATATATATATATATATATATATATATATATTCTTCGGATAGTAAATCACGATGACCGGTGGCAGTCAGCGCTCAATAGTACATTTTATAATAATAACTGTATACATACACCTAATGTATGTACCGAACTGTAACAAACAACTATGTATGTACCGAACTGTAACACACAACTGGTAACAGTCCAAATGGTTTGAAAGCAGCAAGAGGCAGAACGACTTTTCCGCACATAAATGGTCCCTGCGGATCTGGAGGAGCCTGGGACGAGATGGCTTGGGGAGATAATCCTGACCTGGTCTTCGGTCCAGCAAGTTGGGCACCGCTGGAGCAGCTTCCGGGTGCCGATGTCCGCGTCTTTGCGGTCGCGTTTACTTTTTTTCGCAACTGGGCAGACTAGCTAAAAGCGTATCCCACTTGAAAGTTAATATTTTATGAAGGGAGTGGGCCCTGGGGCTAGCAATTATGTACCGCCAAGGAGAGACTTTGCCAGACACTTAATGAATTCATTTTCCCATTTTCCAAATGTGTATAAGCAATTGCGTATTTTGTGTCATGCCGCGAAGCGGCGCGAAATTTTCAAGTTTTGCATTGTGGATAGCTGGATTCGGACTGCTCCCAAGACAATTTTTACAACTGTACGTCCGGCCGTTTTTTTGGGGGGGAGGGCAAATCATAGTTTCAGGACCTTTGGGGGAGGCATGGCCCTTTTGCCCCCCCCCTAGATCCGCCCCTTTTGCACATTAACATTGGACATACCTATTCATGACTGCCTGTGAGGTCTGAACTCAAAATCACGCGACGTAAAACAAAACATCGCGGTTTATGTCGGTCTTCTGCTATAGCAACTGTGCTGCCGTAGACAGATTTCACAATGAAGAAACAAATTAATTAACGGCAAGTTTATCAAGGAAGGAAAGGAAATATCAGCCAATAACTTGCAAACGGTAAATCGCACAGACATTCAAATGGTACCCATCGCTTCGGTGCATCATGACGGGTACAGTGGTGAATTATAATCAAAGGGATCGGCCCAGGCGCAGAACCAGAAAACACATTCCGGGAGGGGGAGGATACGGCTGTTGGGGTCGTCATCTCCAGTCCAAAAGGGGCCTCATTTGCGATCCAAAGGGGTGTCACTCACGACTCGAGAGGCGATACCTGGACTCGCAGCCCCCCCCCCCCCCCCCCTGCGAGGCATGCAGGGGCGCCGACTGCACAGTCACGACTCACAGCGCATTATGCCGCCCTCGGAAGGTATCTCGTCGCCCTCGGAAGTATGGGTGGATCTTTTCAGATAAAAGTTAGTGGGGCAAACCATCACATTGCCTGGTTGTTTTGCATGTTTGAAGTGAAAAATGGCCATTTTAATGCCAGTGACCGTTCAAATCTGACAAAAGTTGGTGGGGCAAAGCGGGAAGTTGCTGGGGCCCCACCATTTTAATAGGAAACTCCACCCGCCCTCGCAAGACATCTTGCCGCCCTCGAAAGGCATCATGCCGTCCTTGGAAGGCATCATGCCGTCCTCGGAAGGCATCTTTCCGCCCTCACAGCGCATTATACCACCCTCGGAAAGCATCATGATTCATGGCGCCCTCGGAAGACATCTTACCGCCTTCGGTAGGCATTTTGCCACCTTCAGAGCGCATTATACCGCCCTCGGAAGGCCCCGGAAGACATCTTGCCACCCTCGGAAGGCATCATGCCGCCCTTGGAAGACATCTTGCAGCCCTGGGAAGGCATTTGCACGCCCTCAGAGCGCATTATGCCGCCCATGTAAGGCATCATGCCGCTCTCGGAATATTTCTTGCCGTCTTTGGAAAGCATGCCCTCAGAGTGCATTATGCTGCCCACAGAAGACGTCTTGTCGCCCTCGGAAGGCCTCGGAAGACGTCTTGCCACCCTCGGTCGGCATCATGCCGCCCTCGGAAGACATCTTACCGCTTTCGGAAAGCATTTTGCCGCCCTCAGAGCGCATTATGCCGCCCTCAGAAGACGTCTTGCAGCCCTCGCAAGGTATTATGTCGCCCTCAGAGTGCATTATGCCGCCCTTTGAAGGTGCCATGCCGCCCTCCTCGGAAGACATATTGCCGCCCTCGGAAAGCATTTTGCCGCCCTCATAACGCATTATACCGCCCTTGGAAGGCATCATTCCGCCCTCGGAAGGCATTTTGCCGCCATCAGACGACGTCTTTCCGCCCTCGGAAGGCATTCTGCCGCCCTTAGAGCATATTATGCCGCCCTTAGAAGGCACCATGTCGCCCTCGGAACCGACACCTTGCCGCCCTCGGAAGCATCTTGTCGCCATCGCAACTGTAATAAAGGGGCGCCACATTTTGGAAGAGGGGCGCTCATGAGCTTGGGCCACTGGCGTGCGCATAAATTCACAAAGGACCAGGTCATTGCCCTGAGGGGCGCCACCCAATCGACAGGGGCGCCACCAATATTGGCGAACATTTTGCCGAGAGGGGGGAGGGGGGCGCCTCTCCTTCCTCACGTGCTCGTCGTACTTTTAACATTTTGTGGGGCGCCATCACTAGCCGGAGGGGCGCCGTCACTAGCCGAAGGTGCGCTGTCACTGGCCGGAGGGGCGCTGTCACTAGCAGGAGGAGCGCCGTCACTGACCGGTGGGCGCCGTCACTATCCGGAGGGGCGCCGTCATTCGCTGGAGGGGCGTGGTCAATGGCCGGAGAGTCGCCGTCACTGGCCGGAGGGGCGCCTCACTGGCCGAAGGGGCGACGTCACTCGCCGGATGGGTGTGGTCACTGGCCGGAGGGGCGCCGTCACTAACCGGAGGGGCGCCGTCACTGGCCGGAGGGGCACCATCACTATCCGGAGGGGCGCCATCACTATCTGGAGAGGGGTGGTCACTAGCCGGAGGAGCGCCGTCACTGACCGGGGGTGGGGTGGGGGGGGGGGCACCTTCTCTGGCCGGAGAGGGCAGTCACTAGTTAGAGGGCGCCATCACTCGCCGGAGGGGCGCCGTCACTATCCGGTATCCGGAGGGGCGCCGTCACCCGCCGGAGGGGCGCCGTCACTGACCGGAAGGGCGCCGTCACTGGCTGGAGGAGCGCCTTCACTGGCTGGAGAGGGCGCCGTCACTGGTCGGAGGGGCGCCGTCACAGGCCAGAGGGGCGCTGTCACAGGCCAAAGAGGGGCGCCCCCACTGGCCGGGGGCGCCGTCACTGGCCGATGGAGCGTCCTCACTGGCCGGAGTGGCGCCGTCACTGGCCGGAGGGGCGCCGTCACTGATCGCCAGTTTTGTATGGGCGCCTCGGGTCCAAAGGACCAGGTCATGCCCTGAATGACCTATACTCGGTACGCCACTGGCTTTGGCCCTCACTGACGCACACATACTGGCGGGGCATTTTTGGTGACTTTTTTAGTTTTCCTTGTTTTTTCTTCTTCTTTATACTTGAGGCAGTTAGGAAGAAACCGTGAAGATCGCATTTCAGTATTATCGCCAAATGTCGAAGCCGAACCCACCCAAAATCGTGCCCTGGAACCGCCTCTGTTCAGGTTAAGGACTCAACATTTTGACTCCATATGTGCAAATCTATTTGAGAAAAAGTCCTAAAATTGCATGGGCCTTTTTCCAGCCGTTCTGGAGATATCTGCGAAAAACATGAGGAGGGGGAGGGGGATCTGCCCCCCCCCCCCCTGTTACAAATAGGGTTAAGTCAATAAATAATAATGAGATACACGAAAATTGTATTTAGCAATACATGCATTTTAATTCAATCCGTTATTGTTGTTGCATATCAATTCAGGGTGTCTTCGGGCCCCTCAATGCTAGGTTTCAAAAGAGCTAACACTCACAATTACAGTATGAGGTGTGCCCGAAGTATCCTAGCTAAAATCATATATGCCGCTGAATCAGTTATTCCAGAAAAAGCACCACCAATATTACGTAACAACTTCAATGGCAATTGGCGCTGAATACGTCTATTCTAGTTAATGAAAACAGTTTCATAATAAAGCGCAATTTTGAAAGTTAATGCTGTATATGTTTCCCTTTTTGTAGTGATAACGATAATGTGGATATTTCCATCTTTTTAAATATTAATCTACCCTAATCTACCCAGCAAGGATATTAACCATCATCGAAAATAATGAGCATGTAACATAACATAGTATCTGTTGCTGCTTCAATTGGGTGTATATTCAAAAATTTCAGTGACACATTTCAACCTATAATTGCTTGCTTGGGACGACTTATATTCCCAGCGTCCCATGTTTCTCTACATAACAATTAAGTTGCATTAAATTGCTCATGATCTCCTTTCTCGAATCCTCCAAAAGGGAGTACGTCCTGAGCGCTGCATGCTTCTTCGAATAAACTAGTAAAACGCCTTTTTGGGCGATGACCGAGCGGGCGCCCTCTGGTAAAGCTAAAGCAGGTTTGAAATATGAAACCGTAAGGGAGCACACGTGGTTGTAAAACATAGTCCTTTTAGTCCTCCAGAATAAAATGCCAGTCCTCATTGCATGCTAACATAAAAATTAAGTTGCATTAAATTGTTCATTATCTCCTTTGTTTCTTTGTTTATTTATTGTGTATTGATAAATCACCAACAAGCACAAAACCCGGTTACAGGCGAAGTCAGGAGATAAAACTAACAGTTTTTCGAATCCGCCAAAAGGGAATACGTCCTGAGCGCTGCATGCTTTATTACCGAGCGGGCGCGAATCACCCGTGAGGTTTCTCGTCAACTTACCAGACAAATTTACATTTGACCCGGCCCGAACGGGTCCGAACCGGCCCGAACCGGCCCGACCCGGCCCGACCCGGCCAGAACCGGCCGTACAGACAATTTTCGGTAGCTAATAACTTTGCAACCACTGCTCCGATTGAGATCGAGTTTTCACCAATGGATAGGACCATCAAATCAATTTCGATTTTGGTATGGTGCGTTCTGATAAGGGTGAAACAACAGCGCGGGGCACACAGAAACTTCGAAATGAACCACAATAATTAGTGATCAAAAATGGCATTATTAATCTAAACATTATTTTGTATGCGCTGAAGCATGCAGCGCTCAGGACGTACTCCCTTTTGGCGGATTCCAAAAAGGAGATCATGAACAATAAAAAAAAAAATGTTGGCATGCATGGAGGCCTGGCAATTTGTATGGAGGACTAATAGGACTAAAATAACTATGTGTTACTACCACGTGTGCTCCCGTACCGTTTAATATTTCGAACCTGTTTTAGCTTTACCAGAGCGCGCCCGCTCGGTCATCGCCCCAAAAGTCATTTTACTGGTCGTATAAATTAATGCTTATATTAATAAAGCCATTTTTGATCAATAATGAGTTTTTGTTCATTTCGACATTTGAGTGTGCTAACTGCCACCAGTGGCGGATCTACGGTTGGGCAAAATGGACAATTGCCCCTCCCCCTCCACAAAATATCGGTAGGCAAACGTATGTTTTGCCCTCCCCCCCTACCAATCCGGGAGGTTGTGATTTTTGTCCCGGTAAGTCGTGATTTACGCCCCCTCCCCTGCTCAACCGGGGCGTCGCCACGGTTTTGGAACTTTTACACGGACACCTGGGGGGAACATGTCATCGAACACCTGGGGGGGGGGGGGGGGGGGGAGGGGTTGTAGGACGTTGATTCCCATCTATGAAATTCTTACGAAGATTGCCAAGTTTTTTTCTCGTAAGAACTTTCTTAAATCGGTATTATGCCATCTCTCGAGTAAGTAAGTGGCCGAAATTCTGCAGTTGACTCGCGACCGAAACTTGCTATTCCCAATAGGAAATAGGTAAATGCGCTAAAGATCTACGAGAGTCACACGATGCATGTTTTATGGATTATGGATTATTTTATGAATTATCCCATCCTGAATCTTCGTAGAATTCGATAGTGATAGTCATTTTACCACCCGACCTCATGTAAGAGCCGATAAATTATCAAGCACATATAAATTCTTACTTAACCCTATTTGTAACAGGGGGGGGGGGGGATTCCGCCCCCCCCCCCTCATGTTTTTCGCAGATATCTCCAGAACGGCTGGAAGCAAGCCCATGAAATTTTGGGACTTTTCATAGAATTGAATACCGCATTTAAAGTTAAAATTTTTAGTTCTTAACCTGAACAGAGGCGGCTCCAGGGCACAGTTTTGGGTGGGTTCGGAGGCGACATTTGGCGATAATATGGAAATGCGATCTTCACGGTTTCTTCCTAACTTCCTCAAGTATGAAGGAGTTACATCGGTTTACGGTGATTGCAACAAGTGCAAATTAGTTGATGTTATTGAAATATCATGAAAATTGCATGGCAGAGGCGGTTTCAGGGGCTTGAAAGGGGGGGGGGGGGGTTTCCACGAAGTATTCAATGCTTGGCGGGAAGCCAATAGAGCGATGTAAGGGACATTTATAACTGTCAAGATGTACAAAATAGCTTCTGCTTCCATTATTGGCATAATTTATTACATATAGAGTTTCAGGGGCGTGTTCAGGCACATGAAAAGGGGGTGACTGACATGGTGATGACGATATGCCAACGATAACGGCGCAATAGACGTTTAGCTTATAATTATATATGCACATATGAGGCCAGAAAAGGGAATAAAGTATTTTTTTGCAGAGGCGCGCTCAGGAATGGAAAAAAGGGGGTCATATTATTGCAAGGAAACTAAGAGGCATGGGCGTACAATGACATAACATACTGCAGTTTTCGGATGAAACACGCACCACAGGCTACTCTACGAACGATTATAAGATAATAGGCGAGTCCAGGTAGGGTAAAAAGGGGGGTAAGCAATGTTAATTGAAGTTGTAAGTGAAATAGTCACGGTTGACTAGTTAGTATCATAATGGCGGATAATATACTTATCAAAAGGTCTTGCGCCGCCCCAGTTTGGATCCTGGATACGCCTATGATGAAGTACTACATGCAAAAAGGAACTATCTACGATCAGTAACATATTTATAGTGCTGGGTAGCAACTTGTCTGCGGTTAATATTTTTTCCAATTTGACCTCCCTTTTTCACTAACCTGGTACCGCCTATGGCAAAAAATATGATTTATAACTGTTTTGTCTAATGTCACAAACACATACCATTTCATTTATCAAAAAAACAACATAAAAAATGGTTTTATTACGCATTTACTTCACCCCCATATTGAGTGACCTGCACACGCCTATGATTTTTGAATTTCCAAACGTCACCGTTATATATCAATTTCCAATTAAATCTCTATCGACCACTATTGGTTGTGTTAAAATCGGTCGATAAACATGAAAGCTATGTTGGATCAAAAATACCACTAAAATTTGTTGTTTTTGCCCCCCTGTTGCCCCCCTATCTAAAATGTAGATTGTTTTATTATTTATAAATGTAGATCGTATTGAGGAGAACCAAACACCGTTTGATTTTTGAAAATCGGACGGGTAGATCTCGAGATATCCGGGGGGCGGAATCCGCCCCCCCCCCCCCCCGTTACAAATAGGGGTAGCCAGGAGCCTGTTACAAATAGGGTTAAGTGAAGTTGTTGTCAAGTTCAGGTCAAGGTCAGGACACAAAGATGAAAAACTCCCAATTGATAAATCGAAAGAAAAGGTATTTTTGCTGGGCTAATTTTGTCTCAGAGATACGGTGATAATATTTATTTGTTCGTATCTGGCCATTACACATCAAAAGAACACAATTAAAACAAAATGGCGTCGTTAGTTAGGTACCTACTCATACTTTGGAGACATAAGTCAGTCAAAAATGGTGGTATTGTCTGGAAACTTTGTTTTGGAATCGTCCATATGTGCTGCTCTAACATATATTCCGTTTTTTTTTAAAATATATTTTCGAGCATTTCTTTTTTAGTTGATACTTCTTTAATTTGTGGGGTTAAAAATACAATTGTAAAAAAAAATCGAGCTAGCTATTTTGTAGCCACTGCAATTTGTAAAAAAAGTTGTTCAAAACGATCATTTCTGCTAATAATATATTATTTTAATCCAAAAAAAAACTATTCTAACGTGTTTCGATTCAGTGCAGTTTGCTATCTTTTGATCGTTCATAATTGTAATTTGCTCAAAGTTTGGACTTTGCACAATGTGTTGAAGTTAAGCTGATTATCTCGTTAAAGTAGCGTGTAGTAACGTTACTAAATGTCCTAGATAACACAAATTTTTGACGAAATTTCTTCATTTGCTCACTGAAGCTGTGAAATTGATGTAGAAGGTACCAAAAGTTTCACGATGATAACGTTATTCGATTTAGACAAATTACGAATGTTCGTAAAGGTGGGCTAATATTTGCCCGCCAGTCAATGAAAAGAAGATTTACAGTGGATCCCTTGATGTCACATAGATTCCCTCTAGTCTCCTGTCTAGTCGCTGGGCCTCCGAGGGCCGGAGGTCGATATGAGAGTGGCATCGCCAGGCAGAAGAGAGCCTCCATGCCGGCCTGAGAGGATATCAAGCCGGTGAGAAATGCGCGGGAGTTGCCGATCAGTGGACTGCCTTCTCCGATCTGTTTCTATCTATTCTTGACTTTCATGCCCCTTCACAGCGCATCAAGCTGTAAGACCCTTCGGCATCCCCTGTCTCGGACGCCACCTTGCGGCTGATGGCTCAGCGTCGCGGACTTTTTGCCCGCAGTGGTAGGACCCCGGCCTTCATCGCTCTTGATAAGAAAGTAAAATCAGACATCCAGCATGATGTAAGACGAAATATTTCCAGGCGGGTGAGCGAGCAGGGTCCTACCACAATTTTTCGGAACATTCGCCAAATTATAGAGGGCAAGAAGTCCGCACAGAGAGCTGCGCCTGAGGCCACACCCGACGAGCTAAACAAGTACTTCGTCGAGGTGGGGCCTCGTGTCGCGGGTGAGGTTCGGGACAGGGGGAGCCCCTTCAGCTTCCCTGTAGACTCCCGAGGGTTGGCGCTTGCGCTTTCTTTCTGGAGCCTGTTTCCCTCGACTTACTTCATTCTACCCTCTTTTCTATGAAAAATTCTGGAGCCTGTGGTTCTGACGGCATCTGCATCCGGGTTTTGAAACTTTGTTTTGACGTCATCGGCCATGTCTTCCTTCATATCATCAACACCTGTCTCACAACCTGTGAATTTCCCGCGTCCTGGAAACACTCTATCGTACATCCTATTCACAAATCCGGGAGCCTCTCCGAAACTTCAAACTTCCGTCCCATCTCCATCGTCCCCGCCTTCCCAAAGCTAGTAGAGAAAGTTGTGCAGCGGCAACTGTACACTTATATGTCTAACAATCATCTTTTTTCCTCATCCCAGCACGGTTTTCGCTCAAATCACTCCACCGAAACCGCGCTTCTTACCGTATCCGATAATATCCTTTCCGCCACCGACCGCCAGGACATCACCCTTCTCTGTCTCATTGATCTGTCAAAATGCTTTGACGTGATCGACCACGCAAAGCTCCTTTCCAAACTGCAAACCTATTATATCGATCCTACCTGGTTTTCCTCTTACCTCACTGGCCACACTCAAATCTGTTTGTACAGCTGACGGGCGTGGAAACCGTCACCTTTCCCGATCCCTACCCAATCCTATCGGTGTCTTCCAAGGATCCTCACTTGGCCCGCTCCTATTCCAGATTTTTGCCAACGATCTTTCCCTGTTCGCACCACAGGCGCACGTGGTGCAGTACGCTGACGATATCCAAATTCTGGTCTCAGGCAAAACAGGATCTCTCCCTCAGCTCATTGCTACCATGGAACAGGCTTTATCATCTCTCGATGCCTGGTTCCATTCCCATGGTTTGAAAGTAAATACCGGGAAAACAGAACTAATGGTCTGTGGTTCCCGTCAAAATTGTCGCGGCATGGCCCCGACCACTATTCGGTTCGGCGAGGACATAGTGCGTGAGAGCCCCACGGTGAGGAACCTTGGCGTACTGTTCGACAAGAACCTCTCGTGGGACTCACACGTATCTGCCCTCGTCAAAAAATGTAACGGTATCCTCATCGGCCTGACCCACATGCGTCATCAGATCCCTTCGTCACTTCTTCCTATCATAGTCGACGCCCTTGTCATCTCGCACGTCCGATACTGTTTGACGGTGTTCGGCAACGGCTCAGAGAAAAACATGCAGCGCCTCCAAAAGATCCTCAATTTTGGCTTGCGCGCTGTCTCTGGCCGGCGTAAATTTGATCACATATCGGACGTGCGAGATGAACTGGGCTGGCTCACCGCCCGGCAGCTGTACGAACTTCAATCCCTCAATCTTCTTCACAAAATTCGCACCACCGGGGAACCACAGGCTCTCGCTTCCCGGCTTTCGACAAACTCTGAGTTTCGATCTAGAAGCACACGCCAGGACGCTGATTTGGCCCTCCCGCGCGTGAGAACCGAAGCCGGCAAGAGACGATTTGTATACAGTGTAGCGCAGCGCTACAACGCGTTGCCGCCGGACCTGCGTGAGGCCTCTTTACCATCTTTTAAACGTCAGCTCGGTGATCTTTTACATGGTGTATGATGGGTGTCGTGTATGTTTATGTCGGTCGCTGTGTGAATGTGTGCATGATCATGGAGTGTATTTTAGTTTTTGTATGCATGTTGCTAAGTGTCGTTTTTAACATGTCTCTACCTTTTAACCATGACGCGACACTCAGAATAGCCGTTTTATGCATCGGAGAGTGTTTTTACTGTCAATACATGAGAGGACTATCGATTGACCAGCAGAGGACCCTTGGTCGATTCGAGGGGGTAGTTTCGGGCCTGATGGGGTTATTATCAGTCTTAAGCCGGCAGTCACTGGGGTATATTCAGTAACACGACTCACCGGGGGGAGGGGGGGGGGCTTTTTTAGCCCCCTTGGTATCTTCAGAACCAATGATAGCAGAGGGTCGCGCAAGGCGGCATTCGAAAGCGCTCAATGAGATAAAACTAACACACTTTAAGAAATCAAATTAAGGTCACATGTCAGGTCACAGTCAAGTCAAAAGTCAAAATCGAGGTATTTGAGTTAATGGACAATACTTGCCCATGGCCTTCGATTACGCCTATGATCACCCAAAGTGCTGTCAAAGGTAAGATACATATCCCACATGAGCTAAACTGAGATTGTTGGAAAAGATCAAGGTCAGGTCACAAAAGGTCACTACAAAAAAAGTATCTACGAAAGTCATGCAGCACATGTTTTATGGATGCTTTTACCTGACTGACTTCATTTACCGCCTGACTTCATTTACGTGAAGTTAGTGTCAAGTTCAGGTCAAGTTTAGGTCACTGAAGGTCAAAATTTGAAATTGATAAATCTAAATGAAAAAGCATGTTTCTATATCAGTTTTATCTAAACAATACAGTGCTGGCATTTATTTGTCTTAATCTGGTCAATAGAAGACAAAAAACGCAATATCAAAATATGACGTCATGATTTACCCATACTTTATATGCCATGTCAGTAAAAACAAAAGTTTTGAAATTTGGTATGGTAGTTGCCAATATTTTGTTATCTGACATATACTCCGTTTTGTTTAAATATCTTTGACAGATTTGATTTTGTGGGCATTTAAACATGTTAAAAAATTGTGGGGTCAAAAACCAACATTTTCGAAATTTCGAGATAGATGGTTGCAAAGCCCTTGCAATTTTCTACCTTTTAGCATTTTTAGATTGTATTTTGCTTCAAATGTGGCACTTGTGGGGCGCTGATTTTTGTGTCAAAATCGTGTTTAGTGTCGTCACTGAATTTACTATATTTCGAAAAATGTCTGACGAAATTGCTTCATTTTTGCACAAAAAAAGTGTAAAAATGATGCCCGGAAAGAAACTGTTTGGCGTCGATATCTGCATAAGTTGTTCAGATATTCCAAATATTCCTGAGGGGGGGGGGGGGGGGCTAAAAAAACACCAGTGACTCGCGGGTTAATGAGTCTTATTTCGGTCTAATAGGGCCCCTGTCAGGCCTCAGAGGGCCCTAGGTGTGTGTGAAAGGGATCTAAGAGGGCATTATTCAGACCTGAGAGGGTCGTATGGAGTACGCCGGGGTTACGCCTGTCTGAAAGGGTCCTCGGCCGGTCTGAGGAGACACGTAGCTGACCTAAAAAGGATACAAATGTTTTTTTGGGGGGAATTGGAGTTATGAGGGCCATTGTAGTTTCGGTATTCCATTTGGCGCTCCCACTTTAAATATAACGAAAGCTACACCGTCTGATCATCGCCACCGTTCTCCCCTCTGGAACCCAAGCGGGCCAGAAGGGCCCACCGAAGGTCCTTCAAGCTGCCTTTGCAGCCCACTGGCTACATACCAGCATAACATAACATCACCACTTCCACTTCTACTTCCCTGTCTGTCATTGGCACTCATTCGCAAACACAATTGTCGATTGAAATCGCAAACGAAGTGTCGTTTCTTTGGACACAGTGTGCCTGGTGAAGACTACCGGCGGAGATCATGTCAATGTCGCCGCCACGCACTCGTGCGCGTAACAGCACTCTGGACGTTGACGCAGTGGTGGAGGCGGTCATCACTCGGCTGACGAGCGCCGGCCTCATCGGAGCGGCACCAGCGACGTCTGAGCCTGTGCCAGAGCCGGTGGAGAAGAAGCCGGCGCTCGGAGTGGAGGTGACGGCGACGGTGTCCGGCTTGGTTCAGCAGCGCCTCTGGCTGGAGGAGCTGCGGGCGCAGCACGTATCATCCGTCCGGCTTGGCACCCGGAAGAAGGAGGAGGTGCGAGCGCTCCTTATCATAGGAGACGGCGGCGGACTCCCCAGCGACCACCACGCCTGGTACTGGGCCAGAGTCCGGCTCATGCTGATTGTCGCGCATCATGGGTGGGCGGCGGCCATCGACGACGCGCGCACCGGCGACATGGACTGGCTGGGAATTCACCTAGCCCCGTCCGCCGCTTGGCCAGCTGTCCCGCCCGCCCGAGCCGCCCGACCCTCGCGCCCGTCCGTGCTTCGGCCGCCGCAGCGGTGGGCGCCGTCGACCGCGGCGCGACGTCAGGATTAGGGCGGCCATTCCGGTCGGCCGGGGTGCTACGGTCTCGGCGCCCCGCTCCGGTCCCTCGCCGACCGCGTCTTCTCTGGCACTCTCCTCTCCTACTGAAATTAATTTACAAATAACATACATTTCTGTATTTTATAACATTATATATATTTATATATATATATATATATATATATATATATATATATATATATATATATATATATATATATATATATATATATATATATATATATATATATATATATATATATATATATATATATATATATATATATATATATATATATATATATATATATATATATATATATATATATATATATATATATATATATATATATATATATATATATATATATATATATATATATATATATATATATATATATATATATATATATATATATATATATATATATATATATATATATATATATATATATATATATATATATATATATATATATATATATATATATATATATATATATATATATATATATATATATATATATATAAATTAATTTCATGTATTTGCCGAGGCTTTTGAGTCAATGGAGGTGCAGATTGTGTATTAGCGATTTGCTCTAAAATTCTGGAGAAGGTAGTGTGCGAGGGCCTGCTTCATGCATATGCCTTCCAGCACTGCCTTCTTCTCAGCACGGTTTTATTCCAAAACGTTCATGCGTTAGCAACTGGGCTTGCTTTTTGGACACTGCTGGACCTCACTGACAAAGGGATCGCAAACAGACGCCATCTATACCGATTATTCTTCCGCTTTTACGAGTGTGAGCCATATGCTACTTTTACACAAGCTCAAGTGCTCTTCTAACATCTCGGGACTTGCACTCAGCTGGATTGAGTCTTACTTAAGCCAACGATCCCAGCGGGTCATTCTGGATGGGAAGCATTCTGACTGGGCAGCGGTACTATCCGGAGTCCCTGAAGGCAGCATTTTAGGCCCAATTCTGTTCACTTGCTATGTCGCTGACCTTCCCGATCACATCGAAACATCGTGTCTGTCATATGCAGACGATGTTAAAATTTGCAATCGAATTAGTTCCCCAGAGGACGCTCATTCCCTCCAGGCCGACTTAGACCGCCTCAGCTTGTTGTCCAAAACTTGGCGTTTGAAACTCAACCCAGCTAAGTGCAAGACGATCACTTTTACCCTGCGCTCATCGCCTTTTCTAGTTTCTTACGTGCTGGATGGTCACCAGCTTGCGCAATGTGTGCGCATGCGTGACCTTGGCATCATTTTAGACGCTAAGCTCACATTTGCAGTCCACGTAGACGCCACCGTCTCCAAGGCTAACCGAATGCTAGGGCTGCTCATGGATGTCCGTTCCGTTCACGCACACAGGATGTCCGTTCGCGCACACAGAACGCGATTTGACCATACCGCAGCCCTTGCCGCTTACAAGGCACACGTGAGGTCGATAATGGAATACGGTAGCGTAATTTGGTCCGTCGCTGCAGTCACCCACCTACGTAGACTCGAACGCCTACAACACCGATTCCTGATGTGGCTGGGATCAAAGACGCAAGCAACGTGCCCACCACTCGACTACAAATCACTGCTTATACGATTCGGCTGCGCATCTGTCAGGTCGCGTTTTACTCAGATAGATCTTATGTTTATGTGTTCAGTGTTTGGTGGCCGCCTGGGCTGCGCCGAACTTGTGGGAATGTTCCCATTATCGGCACCAGGCCGACGCACTGAGCTCTTCCACGTACCTCGTGGAAGTGGGAGAGTGGACTGCGTGAAGAGGGGCTTCCTGGTTCGTCTACCACAACTGTTTAACTCCCTCACAGGCAGCAGCCCTCAGACTGATTTATTTCTTCCGTCGCGCTCTCTTCGTTCAGATATCTTGAAGTTCGCTGATGATCAGGGCACTTACTCAGGCTAGAGGTAGCTACTGCGAGCCACATCTCCTTATGTGATTAGTCATGGCTTAATTTATATTTCCTTTTTACTTTTAGGTTTTTGCCTCCACCAGCGCTTCATTTAATTTAATTTATACTTTTACCAGCGCTTTTAAAGGCTACTTTATGCTGTTGTTTTTACGGTACAGTGTGGTGTTGTGTTTTTGCTTTTTGTACTGTGCGGGCCTGTGTTTCGTGTGGACTCGCGGTATCTGGGAATGTTTTAATTTATCCTAGTCTGACTACAACCGTAACTGGGCCCTGTGCCTGTGGTTGTTTTGCTGCAATACAATACAATACAATACAATACCCGCTACCTTTTCGCATCTCATGTTATGATGTGCCATCCCGTTTTCATTGCAAACGGCAAGATTGGTGTAACGTGGCAGAGCACGTGCAACAACTGCACGTGCGCGGAGTGGGCCAAAAAGCTGCCTTCCATCGAGTACATACAGCACGACTGTAACGGATTTGAGCTGCCAGTGGAGGGTAAGCAATAGCTGGTGGCAACTCGACGTGGATATGATGACAAACTATGCGGTGTTGCTGTTGAAGACCACCGCTTGAAGAAGTTAAAAGTGTGACTGCCCGACATCTTATTTCAATTTCATGATGCCTTCATTTCGCCACTACTTCGATAAATGTGCATGTAAAATTTAGAAAACACTTCCACCAGTGTGCAAAGGTGCACTTTACAGATAGCGTCGCCCGAACCTCAACCAAGGTCGTTTCCGCCAAGGTATATGTTTTTGTCTTCAATTTTATTATTTAGAACAATATCATCCATTCTGCAGTCAGACATCTCCCATTTTTCAACAGACAAACGGATGGACATTCTTCAACACGGAACACATCTCAGCATTGGTGAGCGGTGTAGGGTGGTCCGATCACGTCAACAATTCCTTTTATATTAAACAAGATTCAACTCTTAACTCGCCATTGACTGGGGGGCGGTTTAACGACCTCCCCCTGATGAATTTTCGTAATAGCTCAAACACAAATAGCGCTATCAATGTGAAATTTCGGGTTTATTCTTATAGATCACGTTTATGTCTTCTGTGAAAAATAAAGCGATTTCTTTGGATTTTTTTTTTCTGTCGAGTTATATCGAATTTAGTGACTTAGTGACTAAACACGAGTTTTACACCAAAATTAGATACAATTTGTCAGGCCGTAGAAATGCCGTATTTAAAGAAAAATGCAATAAAAATGCCAACAGATATCAAATTGCAAGGGCTACAAACCTGCTATCTCGCAATTTGGAAAATATTGTTTTTTTACCCAAAAAAATTCCAAACAAATTTTTTGGTGGAAAATGCCCACAAAATATAATTTGTCAAAGATATTAAAAAAGCCGGAATGCATGTCAGAGACCCACATATGGGAAACTGCCACACCATATTTCAGATTGATATCAACATTTTTGACTGACGTATGGGATCCAAAGTATATGTAACTTATGACGTCATATTTAAAAATAGATTGTTGGCCTTTTTTGACCAGATACAGACAAATAGATTGCACCACTGTATTTCTGAGAGGAAAAAACTGGTATAGAAACATGCCTTTTTATTTATATTTATCAATTAAAAATTTTGACCTTCAGCTTACACCAAAATTAGTTCAGTGACCTAAACTTGACCTGAACTTGGCATTAACTTCACGTAAATTAAATCAGGTGGTAAAATGACTATAACCATGACTATAACAATCATTATACGTGGAAAATTACTCATACAACATGTGTTGCTTCACTTTCGTCGATATTTTAAGCATAGTGACCTTTTGTGACCTGACCTTCACCTTGACCTTAGCCAACAATCTCACTTTAGGTCATGCAGGATGTGTATCATACCTTTGGTACCACTTTGGGTGATCATTGTTGTAATCGAAGGCTTTGGATGGAAAATATGTTCCATAAGCTCAAATACGTCGATTTTGACCCTCGACCTGACCTTGACCTGCCATTTGATCTTACTTTGACATGTATCAGCATGCTTTAGATTAATCTCATTGAGAGCTTTCGATTGCCGCCTTGCGCGTCTCACTGCGATCATTGATTCGGAAGGTAACCATGGGGAGCGTTTACCAATTTTCGATAGTCTGAATTAACTTTTGTGGGTCCGAACTCACTTTTTTGTATTGTGTGCGCTACTGTACGAGTTTGCCGCTTGGTTTGTGCATGTATACCTGCTTGCAATGCAGGCAGAAATGATTTAATTTCAATGTAGACTATAAAGTGTAGTCAGTGCAGCAAACATGCGAGTAGTGCCGGTCGAATGTTAAAGAATGCTTGGCTGAAGAGAGTCCCGGGCAAATTCATGCAGATACGGTCTTCAATCATATTCGACAGGAATATGAAACCCATGGAATTCAGTTTATTATTCGAAATGCCGGTATGTAATGACGACGGTCGTTCTTATGTGTAGTCTTTATCTTTCAGACTGAATGCGTAGCTGCCTTCAATCCTCCGCCAATATACCCATCAACCCAGTTTCGTATGTAGCCGAAGAATGACTAGGCACCTAAACTTAGTGAACGAACAAGATAAGAATCCCTCTGCACTAGTCACCTGATCATTCTCCAAAACCACTAACACCTAGTCCTTGCTACCCTTCATTCCAGACCCGGTAAAGAGTGAAAGTTCGTCGTAGTCTTTTATTCAGAGAAACTCTCGGCCGCGTCTCAATTTACATGCATCCAGAGATAAACAAAGGAAAACACTCCACACGCTCCACTCCGAAACCTTAGGTTGTGGTTGTAAAAGGCGTACCGGGGGCTTCCAGGTAGTGTGATCAACCTCAAACACCTACAATGATCTGTGGAAAGCACAAAGGAGAAGCAACATCAGGGGTAAATTTGCTTCAGAACAGAACGCGCAAACCAAAAAGAACTGATGTTACAACAAAACATAACACGCACGTTGGACACGCGCACCATCATTTTATCCAGATATCCATCGAAACAACCAACCAACTCTTCTCCGTGGATCTGGCAGTTTCGCAGAGATTCAGAGATGAACCCGGTGATTTCTCCGGACGATCAGGTGAACTACCGACGAACCGCTGCTGCGCCACTGGCTCTGAAAAAAACGGTAGAAGTGCTGTTAGCATATCAGTTACGATTGCTTACACTCAAAACAGTAGGGAAAATGTTCAGACTCTGGAGCATTTTCACCGCACAGGCGTCTCGCCGACATGACTAGAACGTTTGGACTAGAGACTATCACAGACAAAAATCACATTTGGTTCCATGTTTTGACTACCATGTCTCAGGTAGTCAAAACATGGAACCGCTGGCTAGCAGACTGACGGATAGCAAGATCGGAGCGGCCTGGGAGGTGGCCAACCTAACTGGTGACGGCGCAGGTGATGAAAGGAGACTGGGAGCGAGGACCGACGAACAACTGTCAGACGAGGTCCGGGCGGACGAATTTGGATACAACGTGAAACGAGAAACTGACGACCAATTTGGACATGAGAGAATCCGAGGCAGGGTTTCCAGGAATGAGTCTTAGGTTGTGACAAGTGAACGCCCGCAGCAATGACTAGACCGTCACGCAGCCTCGAGATGACTGGTTTTCACATTTATTCCACACACATACCGACACAGGCAGCAACAATTAACGCATACACGGACACACACACAACGGTGAACAACATACATACGCAACAGTCAACAACGTGCACTCAGTCAACACGCATACCTATCACAGTCGCAACACAGTGAATGACTCACATACACAACACATACATGGTTCAAGGAGCGGGCCAGGTTCTATTGAAACAGATAATTTTGGATTGCTGGGAAGACCGGTCGTCTAGCACCGCCCGGCCGAAGTCCATGGGAGACTCACGCGATGCCAGAAAAGCGGATTCCCATGTCCGAGACGAAGAGTAGCTGGTGAGGAGTTTACATCAACATGTCACAGGTCGGCGAGCGGCTAGTGTGGCGAATTGGCAGCTCCAGAAGCAACAGCACGGTCCGGAATCGGTCCGAACTCAGGCCAGCAGGGTTCATCATAGTTGAGAGAAAGCAAACTTCCGAAACATTGCCTTACGTACCGTCGAGTCCGCAGGCTGCACATCCTCAGTATTCCAGAGTCGGGAAGGTCATGCAGGGAAACCTGGAAAGAGAAAATCATTTTAGAGGTGCTACCACCTTGAAGGCAAACAGGCGCCAGAAAATAGGCATCAGTCACAATTTAGTATCAAGTAGTAGCAGCCTTGTCCCCAATACAGAAGGAAACTGAATAGGCAACCATAGACTTACGAAAAAAGTTAATTTTACTAACTGAATAGTCAGCTCAGGTCCTTGAAGCGAATGTTTATGGTTCCCATCAATAAATGACTTGCCAATCTACAACGGAGCATTTAGCGGTAGGGACTTTCAGATGCTGTCATTTTCGTAGCTTGTGCACCGACCTGCAACATGCGACCAAATGCATGGTTAAAGCGTATCGCCACAGTCATACAGAATCTTTCGCGTCCATCACAAGACCTCAGCTGGCGGGGGTGAGCACAAGAGCACCGACCACGCGTCGCACCGATATGACTAAACTCATCACGGCTGGGTTCCACGTAATGATTGCATCTTATCTCATGGCATGACCCGCCCCGAGGGGCGGAGTCGGGTAGGGGATAGCAAGGTATGAAACGCCTGGGAGGCGGCGAACCTAACCAGAGACGGCCACAGACCAGGGTGGCGTCGGGAACGGAAACTGTCTGTGGAAGAGTCTCCATGGCGCAGCAACCTTCCGCGACTTGGCCGAAACAGGACCAGGAAGAATATACAACATGCGCAAATTTGTTATGCCGGTCCTACTATTATAAACAGGAGATTTGGGAGTGGTTGGTAAGTCTGGTCACCTGTGGCCACCCGGCAGTCTCTTGGTCCGATGTGACCGAAAACGAGCAGGTTCCCATGGCTGAAAGTAAGGGTAACTGGTGAAGGGAGTGTCTGTACATATTTACAGCCCGTGAGGGGCGTGGTCGGTGCTCCCGGCTCGTGACTGAACGCTGCTCATCATAGGTTTATTGGACTTCTGGTACGAGGCAACAAGTCTAAACTTTCCAGTCCAATAATCGACACGGAAGAAAGTGATCAATAGGCCAGGTCATGCATAACATATTTTAGATTAATAGTGAAATTATCATGCGCTATGTCATTACAAGCTTACATTATTTTTTTGAAATTTTTAAAATCAAATTTGGAGGTGCCAACCGGCCTCATTTTAGTGACACTTTCCATTTTTTCTTGAATATCGTACATTTTTGCATGAACAATCATATACATTGAAGCTGTTTCTCCGCATTTCCCGTAAGGATTTTAATGCACACGCTCGCAGCGCCATCTATTGAGCGGAATTGCAGTATATGTACTAGGTGCAGTTTCCCAAACGCGGTGGCCTGCAGATAGGTCCCACACGCGATGAAATGCAATACCAACAAGTTAACCCAGTGGCAGGGACGCAGGAACCGGGGGGGGACAGCCGCCCCCTCCCCCCTACATTTTCGGATTGTAACATTACGCCTATGTGCGTTACATGGAAAGAATAGACTTCAGAATGCCTCCGCCCGCCCCCCCCCCCCCCCCCCCCAACTTTCGGGGGGTTGCGGCGCCCTTGCTCAGTGGGAACTGGATCTGGAGACAGGACAGGTACCGGGCCTCACGTCTGGAGACAGAACAGGTACCGGCCCTTACGTCTGGAGACAGGGCAGGTACCGGACCTCACGTCTGGAGGCAGGACAGATGCCGGCCCTCACCGGGCCTCACGTTTGGAGACAGGACAGGTACCGGGCCTGACGTTTGGAGACAGGACAGGTACCGGGCCTCACGTCTGGAGACAGGAGGGGTTTGTCGTACCTTTACAAAGTCAATTTAGGATTTAAATAACATTGTTCTTGAACGCAATTCAGTAAGTAGCATCAGTTAATTCAGGAACATGTTAAACACATGGACAGCACAAGCTACATAATTTTGGGCAAACACATGAAGTAGATTATGTCCACACAACTCCCATAGGCTTAAGTCTGAACCCAGGAAATTGTATTGTATTGTATTAAACAATTAAAACACTCCATTTTAAAATGGCTATTCCGAGTGTCGGGTCAGGGTTAGGAAGAGAGACATGTTAAGACACTCGGTATACAACACACAATAAGATCAGATGAATATAAAAGTACACACGGGCTATAGGAAATAAAACACACACGCAGTCACTCATTTTCCTCGCTTCACACAACTAAAAGTTCGGACACTGCACGCTTAAAAGCCCCCAGGGATAAATCTCGAATCTCCAGCGGGAGGCGGTTATATAACTGCGCCGTACAAAAAAGAAGGCGCCGCCTGCCTGCTTCGGTTCTCGCGCGCGGGAGATCTGCGTCCTGCCGGGTGGTTCGAGAGCGAAGAGCATAGTTGACCTGAAGCTAAGAGGAAATAGCCACTGGCTCCCCGGTGCAGCGAATTTTGTGCAGCAAATTTAATGAGTGAAGTTCGTACAACTGGCGGGCGGTAGGCCAGCCCAGTTCGTCTCGCACGTCCGATATGCGGTCGAATTTGCGTCGGCCAGAGACAACGCGCAGTTTCCAAAGACAGCAAGACAGTATCGGACGTGCGAGAGGACCAAGGCATTGACCAGGGTAGGCAGAAGGTCGGGCGGGATCTGATGACGCACGTGAGACAGGCCGATGAGGATACCGTTGCATTTTTTGACGAGAGCAGACACGTGGAGTCCCAGGTGAGGTGCTTGTCGAACACCACGCCAAGGTTCCTCACCGTAGGGCCCTCACGGATCGTATCCTCGCGAAATCAAATGGAGATTGGAACTAAGCCACGACAATTCTGACGGGAGCCAAATACGATAAGTTCAGTTTTGCCGGTGTTAACTTTCAAACCGTGGGAGTGGAGGAACCAGGCATCCAAAGAGTTTAAAACCTGTTCCATGGTATGGTAGCAATAAGCTGAGGGAGGCAGTCTTTTTTGCCAGAGAGTAGAATTTGGGTATAGTCAGCGTACTGTACCACTTGCGCCTCAGGGGCAAAGACGGGGAGGTCGTTGGCGAAAATCTGGAAAAGGAGCGGGCCAAGTGAGGAACCTTGGAAAACACCCATAGGATTGGGGAGAGGACTGGAAAAAAGTCCGTTTCCCCGCCCACCAGTTGTACAAACAGATTGAGTATGGCCACAGAGGTAAGAGGAGAACCAGGTCGGATCGATACAATAGGCTTGAAGTTTGGAAAGAAGCTTTGAGTGGTCGATGACGTCAAAGCATTTGGAAAGGTCGAGAAGACAGAAGCGTGAGTTCCTGGCGGTCGGTAGCAGAAAGGATGTGGTCGGATACGGTAACTAGCGCAGTTTCTGTGGATAGGCTGGAGCGGAAACCGTGCTGGGAAGAGGAGAAAAGATGATTTTCAGACATATGGGAGTATAGCTGCTGCTGAGCAACTTTCTCCACAAGCTTGGGGAAGGCAGGGACGATGGAGATGGGACGAAAGTTGGATGCTTCGGAAAGGCTGCCGGATTTGTGGATAGGGTGAACGGTGGAGTGCTTCCAGGACGCGGGAAATTCAAAGGTTGTGAGACAGGTGTTGACAAGATAGAGAAGGACGTGGCCAATGGCATCAAAACACAGCCTGATAATCCCGATGCTAACACCGTCAGTCAGTGGCAGAAGAGTTTTTCATAGAAAAGAGAACAGACCGGAGAGACTGAAGTGAGGTAGGTTTCAGTGAGAAGGCACAGGCACCCACCCTGGGTAGCCTGCAAGGAAGACGAAGGGGCTCCCCCTGTCTGACCTCACCCGCGACTCGAGGACCTACCCCCACAAAGTACTAGTTAAGCTCGTTGGGGGTGGCCTCAGGCGCAACTCGCTGAGTGAACCTCTTGCCCTCGATCACCTGACGCACGTTGCGAAAGATTGAGACCGGACCCTGCCTCCTCACCCGGCTGGAAATGTCGTTTCTGACATCTCGTCTGATGGCCGATTTCACTTGTTTATCCAAGGTGAGGAAGGCAGGAGTCCGGCCCTCCCGGGCAAGAAGTCCACGGCGCTGCGCCATAAGTCGCAGGGTGGCGTCCGAGGCAGGGGGGGGGGCGAAGGGTTGTGAATTTTGACGCGCTGTAAAGGAGCATGATAGTCAAGAACAGGTAGGAGCAGCTGGGTGAAGGCAGACCACTGATCCGTCAATCCCACGCGCGAGAAAACCGGGCTCCAGTCTGTGTGATACAATGAGGTATGAAAGTCAAGGACATTCACGCGGCTCAGGCGTCTAGACTGAACAATGGAAGGTCGAGCCCTTAGTTTGGGAATGGTGAGATATGCCTTAGTAAAAGAATGATCACTATAAGAACACGGTAAGACACAAACATCATGAACAAAAGTTGCAGAGTTAGAGATAAAAACTTCTAGGAGTGAGCCAGATCTAAAAGTTGGCATATCTACAAACTGATGGAGGTTGAAACTATGCATGAACTCTGTCAGCCCGACCTTACCATTGCTCGAGGCTAGACCAAGTAAATTGCAGTTTAAGTCACCAGTAATAAGAATGGGATCGGCAGACATTAAAAGCACACGTTGCAGTTGAGATTCGAGACAGTCAAAATCAGCTGATAGGTGAGTGATGGTATGACGTGGTGGTCTATATGCTGCACATAAACTAAACCGACGCCCACGATTATCTGACACCGACAGCCACAGAGTTTCAAGTTTACATGTCCTACAACTGCACACCGACTGGAGTCTTTTGACCTTTAAACCTGTCTTACTAAGGACTGCGACCCCCCCCCCCCCCAACCCCTGCCATCAGAACGGTCCGCCCTTGATAATAAGTATCCCGGGAAGTTGACATATCTAGAAGTAGTTTCCGGTTTCAGCCAAGTCTCCGTTAAAATGCAAACATCGCAATTAAAATGACAGATCATGGCGCAATGATAAAATATTTGGCTTGATGGACTGTACATTTAAAGCAAGAACACACAAACCCTCACACCCACTGCTCCTCAGCGCCGATGGCCGTTCCTGTCCCCTACGATGACGCCTCCCTCTACGCCTCCCCCTGGCACGTCCACGGCCGCCGCGCCGAACAGTCCGCCCGGACCCCACACCACCAGCTGTCAGCGCGGGGCAGCTCCACGGCGCGTGCGCAGGTGGCGCAGCCGGCCGGCAGGCGATAGAGCCGCCGGATTTCCACAGCGAGCTGTGCCGCCACGGGAGAGAAGCCGGCACGGCGGTCGACGTGTAGATGCGCACCAGGAGCGCGAAGAGAAGCAGACGAAGAAGGTCCGAATCCATCAGGCCGGATGCACGGGCAGAACGTCCGCCGAAATGTCCGACGCCAGTCCGTCGCAGCGCTGGCTTACAGGCCACAGACCCCAGACCCAGAATCAGCTGATGGTCGAAGCGATCAGCTGATCGGTGCAAACAACCGGCCGCCGCCGAGCCGGGACAGGGCTGAGCGGGCCGAGCGAGGCAACCAGCCCAGCGCCGAACAGTCTACGAACTAGACAACCCGCGATCTCCGAAGAACAGCGGGCTCCCACAGCACTCACAGTCACACCTCACGATAGTCACGACGTCACGATAGTCACAGTCACGACGCAGTCACACCTCACGATAACACTCCAAGTCTCACAAAGCAATTGTCCATCTTTTGACGTTTTGTATTGCATTGTGCTTTAAATGGCATTTATACGTGCTGGCAAAGTTTGGCTGATTTGAGTCAAACTCGTGTGTAGTGACGTCACTAAATTCGCTATATTTCGGAAAAGTTTCGACAAAATTTCTTTATTTTCGCACAGAAGACTTATAATTGATGTAGGAGAAGGTGCCTGAAGTTTCACGTCGATAGCGCTATTAGTTTTTGAGCCATTGCGAAAGTCCGCCAAGGGTTCGGGGGGGGGGCCAAAAACGCCCCCCAGTCAATGGCGGGTTAACCTAGGTTGAGCCGACCCACAGGTTGAACCAGTCAACAATGTAGTCAGCTCCCAACTTTAGCATTATCAGTGATCGTTATAACTTTGGTCTAGGCGCGTGTGCTGGGGGGTATTTTACGGGAGAATGTCCAACTATCGTACCGAATGGATGAGTTTGAAACTTATTGCAAATATAATATGACTGAAAACAAAGTATGCGGACAACATATTCAAATGGGTGCCCCACTTGGGAGCCTGTACAAAGACAATGTCCGGCTGATCGCTTAGGAGGTAATCTGGCAGCACCTAATGCAGAGACTAAAATGATTTGTAAAGGATGGCCGAGGCGGCCTCGCCAACCAGACATTGGCTTATTATCACTTCAACATACCTAGTAACAAAGTCATCTATATACAAGAAACACAAAACGAACTACGGTGAAACGAGCGTAAAATACGGAAGAACAATTAAGGCATAACGTAAAACAATATATGTACAGCAATATGAGGACCAGTGCAAACACCTATGTGGCGTCATCGTCCATTTTCATCTCATTTAATTAAGTGTTTGAAGAATTAAGAAGTAGATTTCGCCGAACTTACCCGTAGACGTGGCGATTTGCTGTTATTAATCTCGACGTCTATATGGTTTCACCGCCAGACTGGAAATACAGAACAGTATCGTCAGTATGCGGTTAAGTGGTTGGATAAGTGCTAAATACACCAAAGATGGAATAATTACTTATATCATTATAATGTTACTCTCGACCTATATAGGTGATCCATCTGCTGAAACCTACTCAGGCTACACTGAGAGGCACAATTACGAGACCGACGGAACGGTATTAACCAGTCATGCCCGTGCACATACAAATGCGTAGTTACCAAGACACTTCGCGTCAGTCCGCAGAGTTTCAGAGATAGTGATGACATACCCAGGGAAAGAAATTAGTCTTGCTAAGAGAATCAAATGTTTTCGTTGCAATATACTCACCGGTAAAGATCCATTAAGACTAAGTTTGCTTTTTTCCTCCATCACTGCCGACAGAAACAAACGCCTTGGTAAGAAAATTGATAAGCACAGCTTATTTCGTAAGCATCACGGAAGTCTCAGATTGCAAACATCTTCTGCATTGGTCCCCTTATCCTAGAGGGTCTGTCCACGGAAGGCTGCCAAGCCTTCATTCAGGAGACCGATCCCGACTAGATTAGGCAACTTTGTTGCCTGTTTTAACTTTAGTTTCGGTGCTCTTGGAGTCCGCTTAATTATTTAAAAAAAACAAGAACGATAAAAACAAGGGAAATCAACAAGGAAAACAAATAACAGAAAAACAACAATAAAAACTACAAGAACAAGAACAAACAAGGAAAATAAAATACAAAAGCCAACAGCAAAAACAAACAAAAACAAAACAAATAAAACGGTAAAAAAAAAACTCTAGCAAACAAAACAATAACTCCACATGGGAGACTGTACAGAGGCAATGTCGAACTGATCGCTCAGGAAACTGTTGACTGACCAATGTAGAGATCCTGTGAATCTCTGGCAGTGATGAGGCTAAACAGTTTCGCCGGCTCGACGAAGCCTTTTATCACATTTTGGACGCGCAAATAACATCGCAAAACACTAAGAGGTGCGCCAACAAGTCTAGGTCATGCCATGCAAACTAGTTTTTAGCCAAAAGTCTTTAGAATACAGACTCAGCTGTCAGAAGAAAAAAAAACAAGCATAGCTATACTTGTTGGCCCACCTCAAACGTTGACAATTGACCAGCATTTCATGGGACCAATGCCACCACCGGCAGAGCGGTGCGTGAACCCTTTGTCATCATGAAGAGGGGTTACTAACTAGGCGTGTATATAGGAAAACTTGCCTTGCTCATGCTGAATCATGATGACTGTGGGATATTGTTGTGGAGACGCCAATCCAGTGCACTGAAAAGGCAGGTGCCAGTTAAATGCAAGGCATTATGACGATGTAGTGGAAATACAAATTGATAGTGCAAAAATGTACAGAGTAAAATTTACTCAGTATTTGATAGGTATCCGTATATTATTCACACGGTATTTTCTGCATCGACCGAATTACTCTTATTAGATTAGAGTACATTCTATAGAATACATATAGTTGAAATGCAACACAGACAATTAGTTTGGGCAACGACATTGATTCATTTTATTAGAAACCTTTGACTGCCTCCCGCGTCATATCGACTGAGACATTACAAATATTAATCGAACACATTTCTGGATTACGGAAGTAGAACAGCCTGGCAGACCAAATGCATAAATGCCAGACAACTATACCAGAAAACTTACCGTCTTGTTTCGACAGCCATCTTCCATCACACATGATGCACCTCACATGTTCTGCACTTCAAACCACATCCCATTTATTTAACCACACCCATTAACCACACCCATTTACACCCATTGATTGCATGGATGGCGCGCAAACAAGGCGATGAGGTGAACAGCGATGATCGCAAAACGTACAATTAACATCGTACATCAACGTTGGCCGAGCGCGACAAACTCAAAATAAAGGTATGGAAACTATGGGCTGCGGCCGGTGACGGCTCTAGATGATCGTCGCCAGCCACGTCCGGTACGTCGCCACGTTGGTGTATACGCCTGAAAAGGGGACTTTTGTTGGTACACAAACAGCGGAAACTGCAAACTGGGTTTATCGCAGAGTCGCGAGAGACAGTGCAATTTAGTTGTTATTAGTTTCTCGTAAAAATACAAATTGAAGGATAATGATATAGATGAAACAACATTTTCACCGAACATTAAATAAAATATGTGGAGATAGTAAATTGCGAGGAGCGAAAACACAATTTTTGTCTCCCATTTTGGATGAGAGCAATGTCCAGGAATCAGCCTCTGGTCCCTGCACATCCGAGCAACGATGACCGAGGGGCTGATATTCCTAGAGGGGCGTCAACCGGCTGTTCAGGGGGCGCCAGCCAGCCAGCCAGCCGGGCCGTTCAGGGGGCGCCAGCCAGCCGGGCTGTTCAGGGGGCGCCAGCCAGCCGGGCTGTGCAAGGGGTGCCAGCCGGGCTTTACAGGAGGGTGGGGGCATCATACCTGGAGTTCCGTCTCCGCAGCGGACTCCCCAGCTTGTGACTCCGACCAGCTGGTACTTGCGAGGGTCGTCAGTGGAGGCAGTAGGACGTGGACAGACCAGCCCGCCGCCGCCGTCACCCTGTCCGGTGACGCCATAGTTAGCTATGTGACGTCATCATGCGCAGTGTGACGCAACGTTAGTTACGTCGTGTGACGTCTTGATAGTCGCATCAAACAAACATTACAGTTTGTCTACTATCATGGTGTTAAGAACAACGCAATATGCGAGAAGTGTCCCACTGTCCGTTTCTACTGGTTCTGGCAAAGCACTGAACGTGGTGAATATTGTTGTGAATATTGTGAATATTGTACATGTAAATATAAAGCATTGTTCGAAGTCCGCAAAGTTAAGTCAGCAAAACAGACGAAACGTGAAACGGCGGTGTTCGTGCAGTACGAATTCCCCCATTTCGCATGCCGTACTCAAACTATACAGCTTACATCTACACAGCGCAAAATCCACACAGCGCAAAATCCACACAGCGCAACATCCACACACATTTTGTCCTAACAGCGTGCACGAAGCACCAACCAACTCTGCGGCGCTCTTACCAGACAGGTGTCCTGGCCGTGTGACCCGACGGCGCAGAAGCTGCCCTTTTGTAGATGGAAAGCCGGACCGAGCAGCGTGGCCTGCAGGCTGGCCTCACATGTGTCGGCAGGCGTGGGCCGCACGGAGACTGCCTTCAGCGCGTGCGGAGCCTCCTCCAGCTGCGGACGGAGACGGCGATGAGACAGAGAGACAGAGAGACAGAGAGACAGAGAGACAGAGACAGAGAGACAGAGAGACAGACAGACAGACAGAGACAGACAGACAGACAGAGACAGACAGACAGACAGACAGACAGACAGACAGACAGACAGACAGACAGACAGACAGACAGACAGACAGACAGACAGACAGACAGACAGACAGACAGACAGACAGACAGACAGACAGACAGACAGACAGACAGACAGACAGACAGACAGACAGACAGACAGACACCGGAGACACCGGAGACACCAGAGACACCAGAGACACCAGAGACACCGGAGACACCGGAGACACCAGAGACACCAGAGACACCGGAGACACCGGAGACACCGGAGACACCGGAGACACCGGAGACACCGGAGACACCGGAGACACCGGAGACACCGGAGACACCGGAGACACCGGAGACACCGGAGACACCGGAGACACCGGAGACACCGGAGACACCGGAGACACCGGAGACACCGGAGACACCGGAGACACCGGAGACACCGGAGACACCGGAGACACCGGAGACACCGGAGACACCGGAGACACCGGAGACACCGGAGACACCGGAGACACCGGAGACACCGGAGACACCGGAGACACCGGAGACACCGGAGACACCGGAGACACCGGAGACACCGGAGACACCGGAGACACCGGAGACACCGGAGACACCGGAGACACCGGAGACACCGGAGACACCGGAGACACCGGAGACACCGGAGACACCGGAGACACCGGAGACACCGGAGACCGGAGACCGGAGACCGGAGACCGGAGACCGGAGACGGGCGTGGCAATTTCGGCAGACGTGCGTTCGTTTCTACCCGAATACATCAAATTTGTCTGAAATTGGTTTACTTTTCTTTTAAGAGGAAAACCAGGAATACGTCGAATAGAATATACACTTCTGCCGAATTCATCAAAACCTCCAAATCCAAATGAAATATGTTAAGGAAATTATCCGTAGCACCGTCGGCAGTCCCCAAAGAAAATGAATCAGCGTCTCTTCATTTAATCAACGTCTAATACTAAATCAATTAAATCACTTCGTTCAAAAGACCTGTTCCAAAAGTCCATTCGAAACAGTCCTATGGAAAGAGTCCCTTCATAAACGTATACCACATTTACATACTCATGGTAATTCAGACGCGACATACAACCCTAGCTAATCTCCATAAATCACCACCGATCGCTACCATCGAATAGACTTTACCAACCAAATTACCCCCCCCCCCCCCCCACTCCTGCTGCTCGATTTTCACCTGCGTCTTGTAGGCGTCATATCCCCAGCCGGGCGCCTCGCAGGTCACGTGCTCCGTGCTGAGATCAGGCCCAGGTAGACAGGCGGCAGTCACGTGGGGTAGACTGGCCAGAGGCACTGGCTCAGTCAGCTGTAGTACGGCAAGATCGGCCAGGTAGACAGACGACAGGTAGTCTGCGGAGGGGTAGAGTGGTGCGGGTCAGCTGGAGAGCCGAACAGCTGCAATAGTTGAAAATATCTTAGGAGCTCTCATTTGGAAACATGCTGTAGGTCACGCCCGATTTAGATGTCTTGCAAAACACAGCATCAATCAAATTTCACAGTGAATCAAATTATATTTATCTTCGCAGGCAACGTTGCTTAGATATATTCTGTAAATTGGCATACTTCTAGCGAATTCCCGTCGCTGAAGAGCTCCAATTTTACGGATGACCTACATACAACTCCTCGCTCGAATGACCGTGGAACAAAATATATGCTGCATGCTTTACCTGCGAAAATCATTCAGTACTGCTCATCACTTCGAAACTCTCGCGCTCCGTTAACGAAAAGAGTCTGCAATTCCTACTAACTTCGTAGACAGAAGACTGGTACCGGATGTGGCCACTTACCCGGATGCACGTGTATGACCTGCACTGTGGCGTCGTAAGGTTTGTACAGCTCCTCCCTTTCGGAGTACAGGTTGTACTCTCCCAGCCTCACAACCAGGCCACTCTCTCGCTCGGCTGAAAGAAAGAAAGTAATTTTTGGGGCTTTGCAGCTCCTACTATATTTGGGCATTCGAGATGTCTGTCTGCTGTCAAACGGGTTACGGCTGAGGGCGAGGGAGGGACCGACATGGGACATTTCAGTCGCACCTGAAAACCCTTCAAAAAACGAAAACCTCATGTTTCCACTACAGTAATATAATAAGGTTTTGTGATAATTCGCATATTTCTGTTGCCGTTTTCAGCGCTGTGGACGACCTGAGCTCTGGACACAGTGATCAGCCTCACCTTGGACACAGTGGGCGGCTGTGACCACTGGACAGTGATTAGCCTCATCTTGGATACAGTGATCAGCCTCACCTTGGACACAGTGGGCGGCTGTGACCACTGGACACAGCGATTAGCCTCACCTTGGACACAGTGGGCGGCTGTGACCAGCATGACATCGGAGACGAGCGTGGCTCCGCAGATGTACTGCAGCCCTGCGAGCTGCTGGCCGCGCGGGTCGTGTTCAGAGGTATGACGCAGCACTGCCGCCTGTCACACACGGCGGGACAAATTCAGGCTAGAGAAGTGGAAATAATGTCGGTTGACATGAGTGCATGAATACAAGGCAGTCGTTTATGAATACATGTAATTTGTGTAAATATTTCATTCCTGTTCTAAACTTAGAAGCTTGCAAATTTTATAAAGGTCATTGACCTAACGCAACTTCCAATGCCCGAAATTTCCCAAACATACTTTTACTTTCACTCCCATAGCGACTTTCACAAGGCGATTGTTAGATCTAGTGGTTTCCCGCAGAGAGTGCTGCATGGAACGCGCGTACCTCGAGTAAGCGGCATGAGACTCACGTGCCATGGATGTGCGGCGTAGTCGGCCACGCCGGGCTCCAGACCGTAGCCGGAGGAGATTCGAGCAGAGTATGACCCGAAGACTGACGCGTACACCTCAGACAGCCGGCCTCGCAGACCGCAGGTTTCGCTGTGAACCGGGAACTGCCTGTCCGAAATATTATATTTCTTGAAATGTATTGATTATATAATTATATAAATAATTAAAACAAAACGTCAGTGGCATCGCATGCTCCGTGTCTTAAAGGTATAGCGCATAGGGTCGAAAATATATTTACTGAAAATTTGGAGATTCTCGTAGCAACATGCCAATTGCCATTAGCAATCACAATTTGCATCTGAAGTAAATCATACCAATGATATGCAAATTATTAAACGGAAATATTGACCTTTTGATTTATTGTTCTGCATTATCTAATGAAACATGTATGGTATTAACCCTATTTGTAACAGGGGGGGGGCGGATTCCGCCCCCCCCCCCTCATGTTTTTCGCAGATATCTCCAGAACGGCTGGGAGCAGGCCCATAAAATTTTGGGACTTTTCATAGAATTGAACTCCGGATTTGGAGTCAAAATTTTGAGTTCTTAACTTGAACAGAGGCGGTTCCAGGGCACAGTTTTGGGTGGGTTCGGAGGAGACATTTGGCGAAAATACGGAAATGCGATCTTCACGGTTTCTTCCTAACTGCATCAAGTATGAAGGAGTTACATCGGCTTACCGTGATTGCAAAAAGTGCAAATTAGATGATGTTAATGAAATACAAAATTGCATGGCAGAGGCGGTTTCAGGGGCTTGAAAAGGGGGGGGGGGTTCCAGGAAGTATTCAATGCTTGGCGGGAAGCCAATAGAGCAATGTAAGGGGCATTTCTAGCTATCAAGATGTAAAAGATAGCTTCTGCTTCCATTATTTGCATAATTTATTACATAGAGTTTCAGGGGCGTGTTCAGGAACATGAAAAGGGGGGGGGGTGACTGGCATGGTGATGACGATATGCCAGCGATAACGGCGCAATATACGTTTAGCTTATAATAATATATGCACATATGAGACCAAGAAAAGGGGATAGTCATTTTTTGCAGAGGCGTGCTCAGGAATGGAAGAAAGGGGATCATATTATTGCAAGGAAACTAAGAGGCATGGGCGTACAATGACATAACATACTGCAGTTTTCGGATGAAACACGCACCACAGGCTACTCTACGAACGATTATAAGATAATAGGCGAGTCCAGGTAGGGTAAAAAGGGGGGTAAGCAATGTTAATTGAAGTTGTAAGTGAAATAGTCACTGTTGACTAGTTAGTATCATAATAGCGGATAATATACTTATCGAAAGGTCTTGCGCCGCCCTAGTTTGGATCCTGGATACGCCTATGATGAAGTACAACATGCAAAAAGGAACTATCTATGATCAGTAACATATTTATAGTGCTGGGTAGCAACTTGTCCGCGGTTAATATTTTTCCCAATTTTACCCCCCTTTTTCACTAACCTGGTACCGCCTATGGCAAAAAAATATGATTTATAACTGTTTTTATAATGTCTCAATCACATACCATTTCATTTATCAAAAAAAACAACATAAAAAAATGGTTTGATTACGCATTTACTTCACCCCCATATTGAGTGACCTGCACACGCCTATGATTTTTGAATTTTCAAACGTCACCGTCATATATCAATTTCCGATTCAATCTCTATCGATTCCTATTAGTTGTGTTAAAATCGGTCGATAAACATGAAAGCTATGTTGAATCAAAAATACCACTAAAATTTGTGGTTTTTGCCCCCCTGTTGCCCCCTATCCAAAATTCAGATTTTTTTATTATTTATAAATGTAGATCGTGTTGAGGGGAACCAAACATCGTTTCATTTTTGAAAATCGGACGGGTAGATCTCGAGATCTCTGGGGGGGGGCGGAATCCGCCCCCCCCCCCGTTACAAATAGGGGTAGCCAGGAGCCTGTTACAAATAGGGTTAAATTGATAGTCTCAATTCAAAAATGAAATAAAATTTGGTATTTCGAAAATTGTTTGCTTGGAAAATTAAAAAAACAAGTCCATGTACTTCGGTTTAGCTCAAGTGAACCAATGTCAGCAAAAAAAAACAAGTGATAACATTTTTTTTGCGTAGTTATATTCAAATACCGCAAAAAGACTGCATGCATCAGGAAAGCGGGACGTTCAAAAATAGATTGCTTCTACGAAGTACCAAGGGTATGGGCAACAAAAGTGAAGAGCAGTTTTCGAGCACTTATTAATTGAACATATAGTTTGAGCTAAAACAATTCAAGAAACGTTAGAAAGGACATATTTCAGAGTTATTAGGCTACTATATTCAATTATATAGATGTAAAGAACGAGCAGGGAAAACATTTAAGTACCATACAATGTGCCAAGTACTTCCCGATACCGTTTTCAGCGTGGAACGCTGAAGAGTTTTCAAATTTATATATCTACGGTTAGACATTTAAATGTTTAATGTGAGTAGATTTACATATACATAGTGTCCCCTCTCCCAATTTAAATTGCCAACTCAATTTTAATGGAACAAAAGGTAATTGTTTCCCTTTAATGTGCAGTGTGCTAAAAGCAAGGGTTCCACTCTGAGCTAAAGCAGAGCACTTCAGGTTATGATAGAACGAAAAGTTCCTCGAGGGAAAATGAACAGAAAATTATTTTCGAGAAGAATTAAGGTATATCTATTACGAAATACCATATCTATTCACGAAAAACAGTGCATGCCTTGCGAGGAGATGGATATTGCATTCAAGTTTAATTCTGCCTATGTGGAAAAACACTAGATCATACTAGCCGCTTTCACGAAGGATTATTGCGCTGAAAAATTCTAAAATGTTTCTGAAAAGCTGTAAAAAGTTTTGGTATAAAAGTCTTAGTATAGAAGTCTTAGTATAGTAGTCTTAGTATAGTAGTCTTAGTATAGTAGTCTCAGTATAGTAGTCTCAGTATAGTAGTCTCAGTATAGTAGTCTCAGTATAGTAGTCTCAGTATAGTAGTCTCAGTATAGTAGTCTCAGTATAGTAGTCTCAGTATAGTAGTCTCAGTATAGTAGTCTCAGTATAGTAGTCTCAGTATAGTAGTCTCAGTATAGTAGTCTCAGTATAGTAGTCTCAGTATAGTAGTCTCAGTATAGTAGTCTCAGTATAGTAGTCTCAGTATAGTAGTCTCAGTATAGTAGTCTCAGTATAGTAGTCTCAGTATAGTAGTCTCAGTATAGTAGTCTCAGTATAGTAGTCTCAGTATAGTAGTCTCAGTATAGTAGTCTCAGTATAGTAGTCTCAGTATAGTAGTCTCAGTATAGTAGTCTCAGTATAGTAGTCTCAGTATAGTAGTCTCAGTATAGTAGTCTCAGTATAGTAGTCTCAGTATAGTAGTCTCAGTATAGTAGTCTCAGTATAGTAGTCTCAGTATAGTAGTCTCAGTATAGTAGTCTCAGTATAGTAGTCTCAGTATAGTAGTCTCAGTATAGTAGTCTCAGTATAGTAGTCTCAGTATAGTAGTCTCAGTATAGTAGTCTCAGTATAGTAGTCTCAGTATAGTAGTCTCAGTATAGTAGTCTCAGTATAGTAGTCTCAGTATAGTAGTCTCAGTATAGTAGTCTCAGTATAGTAGTCTCAGTATAGTAGTCTCAGTATAGTAGTCTCAGTATAGAAGTCTCAGTATAGAAGTCTCAGTATAGAAGTCTCAGTATAGAAGTCTCAGTATAGAAGTCTCAGTATAGAAGTCTCAGTATAGAAGTCTCAGTATAGAAGTCTCAGTATAGAAGTCTCAGTATAGAAGTCTCAGTATAGAAGTCTCAGTATAGAAGTCTCAGTATAGAAGTCTCAGTATAGAAGTCTCAGTATAGAAGTCTCAGTATAGAAGTCTCAGTATAGAAGTCTCAGTATAGAAGTCTCAGTATAGAAGTCTCAGTATAGAAGTCTCAGTATAGAAGTCTCAGTATAGAAGTCTCAGTATAGAAGTCTCAGTATAGAAGTCTCAGTATAGAAGTCTCAGTATAGAAGTCTCAGTATAGAAGTCTCAGTATAGAAGTCTCAGTATAGAAGTCTCAGTATAGAAGTCTCAGTATAGAAGTCTCAGTATAGAAGTCTCAGTATAGAAGTCTCAGTATAGAAGTCTCAGTATAGAAGTCTCAGTATAGAAGTCTCAGTATAGAAGTCTCAGTATAGAAGTCTCAGTATAGAAGTCTCAGTATAGAAGTCTCAGTATAGAAGTCTCAGTATAGAAGTCTCAGTATAGAAGTCTCAGTATAGAAGTCTCAGTATAGAAGTCTCAGTATAGAAGTCTCAGTATAGAAGTCTCAGTATAGAAGTCTCAGTATAGAAGTCTCAGTATAGAAGTCTCAGTATAGAAGTCTCAGTATAGAAGTCTCAGTATAGAAGTCTCAGTATAGAAGTCTCAGTATAGAAGTCTCAGTATAGAAGTCTCAGTATAGAAGTCTCAGTATAGAAGTCTCAGTATAGAAGTCTCAGTATAGAAGTCTCAGTATAGAAGTCTCAGTATAGAAGTCTCAGTATAGAAGTCTCAGTATAGAAGTCTCAGTATAGAAGTCTCAGTATAGAAGTCTCAGTATAGAAGTCTCAGTATAGAAGTCTCAGTATAGAAGTCTCAGTATAGAAGTCTCAGTATAGAAGTCTCAGTATAGAAGTCTCAGTATAGAAGTCTCAGTATAGAAGTCTCAGTATAGAAGTCTCAGTATAGAAGTCTCAGTATAGAAGTCTCAGTATAGAAGTCTCAGTATAGAAGTCTCAGTATAGAAGTCTCAGTATAGAAGTCTCAGTATAGAAGTCTCAGTATAGAAGTCTCAGTATAGAAGTCTCAGTATAGAAGTCTCAGTATAGAAGTCTCAGTATAGAAGTCTCAGTATAGAAGTCTCAGTATAGAAGTCTCAGTATAGAAGTCTCAGTATAGAAGTCTCAGTATAGAAGTCTCAGTATAGAAGTCTCAGTATAGAAGTCTCAGTATAGAAGTCTCAGTATAGAAGTCTCAGTATAGAAGTCTCAGTATAGAAGTCTCAGTATAGAAGTCTCAGTATAGAAGTCTCAGTATAGAAGTCTCAGTATAGAAGTCTCAGTATAGAAGTCTCAGTATAGAAGTCTCAGTATAGAAGTCTCAGTATAGAAGTCTCAGTATAGAAGTCTCAGTATAGAAGTCTCAGTATAGAAGTCTCAGTATAGAAGTCTCAGTATAGAAGTCTCAGTATAGAAGTCTCAGTATAGAAGTCTCAGTATAGAAGTCTCAGTATAGAAGTCTCAGTATAGAAGTCTCAGTATAGAAGTCTCAGTATAGAAGTCTCAGTATAGAAGTCTCAGTATAGAAGTCTCAGTATAGAAGTCTCAGTATAGAAGTCTCAGTATAGAAGTCTCAGTATAGAAGTCTCAGTATAGAAGTCTCAGTATAGAAGTCTCAGTATAGAAGTCTCAGTATAGAAGTCTCAGTATAGAAGTCTCAGTATAGAAGTCTCAGTATAGAAGTCTCAGTATAGAAGTCTCAGTATAGAAGTCTCAGTATAGAAGTCTCAGTATAGAAGTCTCAGTATAGAAGTCTCAGTATAGAAGTCTCAGTATAGAAGTCTCAGTATAGAAGTCTCAGTATAGAAGTCTCAGTATAGAAGTCTCAGTATAGAAGTCTCAGTATAGAAGTCTCAGTATAGAAGTCTCAGTATAGAAGTCTCAGTATAGAAGTCTCAGTATAGAAGTCTCAGTATAGAAGTCTCAGTATAGAAGTCTCAGTATAGAAGTCTCAGTATAGAAGTCTCAGTATAGAAGTCTCAGTATAGAAGTCTCAGTATAGAAGTCTCAGTATAGAAGTCTCAGTATAGAAGTCTCAGTATAGAAGTCTCAGTATAGAAGTCTCAGTATAGAAGTCTCAGTATAGAAGTCTCAGTATAGAAGTCTCAGTATAGAAGTCTCAGTATAGAAGTCTCAGTATAGAAGTCTCAGTATAGAAGTCTCAGTATAGAAGTCTCAGTATAGAAGTCTCAGTATAGAAGTCTCAGTATAGAAGTCTCAGTATAGAAGTCTCAGTATAGAAGTCTCAGTATAGAAGTCTCAGTATAGAAGTCTCAGTATAGAAGTCTCAGTATAGAAGTCTCAGTATAGAAGTCTCAGTATAGAAGTCTCAGTATAGAAGTCTCAGTATAGAAGTCTCAGTATAGAAGTCTCAGTATAGAAGTCTCAGTATAGAAGTCTCAGTATAGAAGTCTCAGTATAGAAGTCTCAGTATAGAAGTCTCAGTATAGAAGTCTCAGTATAGAAGTCTCAGTATAGAAGTCTCAGTATAGAAGTCTCAGTATAGAAGTCTCAGTATAGAAGTCTCAGTATAGAAGTCTCAGTATAGAAGTCTCAGTATAGAAGTCTCAGTATAGAAGTCTCAGTATAGAAGTCTCAGTATAGAAGTCTCAGTATAGAAGTCTCAGTATAGAAGTCTCAGTATAGAAGTCTCAGTATAGAAGTCTCAGTATAGAAGTCTCAGTATAGAAGTCTCAGTATAGAAGTCTCAGTATAGAAGTCTCAGTATAGAAGTCTCAGTATAGAAGTCTCAGTATAGAAGTCTCAGTATAGAAGTCTCAGTATAGAAGTCTCAGTATAGAAGTCTCAGTATAGAAGTCTCAGTATAGAAGTCTCAGTATAGAAGTCTCAGTATAGAAGTCTCAGTATAGAAGTCTCAGTATAGAAGTCTCAGTATAGAAGTCTCAGTATAGAAGTCTCAGTATAGAAGTCTCAGTATAGAAGTCTCAGTATAGAAGTCTCAGTATAGAAGTCTCAGTATAGAAGTCTCAGTATAGAAGTCTCAGTATAGAAGTCTCAGTATAGAAGTCTCAGTATAGAAGTCTCAGTATAGAAGTCTCAGTATAGAAGTCTCAGTATAGAAGTCTCAGTATAGAAGTCTCAGTATAGAAGTCTCAGTATAGAAGTCTCAGTATAGAAGTCTCAGTATAGAAGTCTCAGTATAGAAGTCTCAGTATAGAAGTCTCAGTATAGAAGTCTCAGTATAGAAGTCTCAGTATAGAAGTCTCAGTATAGAAGTCTCAGTATAGAAGTCTCAGTATAGAAGTCTCAGTATAGAAGTCTCAGTATAGAAGTCTCAGTATAGAAGTCTCAGTATAGAAGTCTTAGTATAGAAGTCTTAGTATAGAAGTCTTAGTATAGAAGTCTTAGTATAGAAGTCTTAGTATAGAAGTCTTAGTATAGAAGTCTTAGTATAGAAGTCTTAGTATAGAAGTCTTAGTATAGAAGTCTTAGTATAGAAGTCTTAGTATAGAAGTCTTAGTATAGAAGTCTTAGTATAGAAGTCTTAGTATAGAAGTCTTAGTATAGAAGTCTTAGTATAGAAGTCTTAGTATAGAAGTCTTAGTATAGAAGTCTTAGTATAGAAGTCTCATAGAAGTCTCATAGAAGTCTCATAGAAGTCTCAGAGAAGTCTCAGAGAAGTCTCAGAGAAGTCTCATAGAAGTCTCATAGAAGTCTCATAGAAGTCTCATAGAAGTCTCATAGAAGTCTCATAGAAGTCTCATAGAAGTCTCATAGAAGTCTCATAGAAGTCTCATAGAAGTCTCATAGAAGTCTCATAGAAGTCTCATAGAAGTCTCATAGAAGTCTCATAGAAGTCTCATAGAAGTCTCATAGAAGTCTCATAGAAGTCTCATAGAAGTCTCATAGAAGTCTCATAGAAGTCTCATAGAAGTCTCATAGAAGTCTCATAGAAGTCTCATAGAAGTCTCATAGAAGTCTCATAGAAGTCTCATAGAAGTCTCATAGAAGTCTCATAGAAGTCTCATAGAAGTCTCATAGAAGTCTCATAGAAGTCTCATAGAAGTCTCATAGAAGTCTCATAGAAGTCTCATAGAAGTCTCATAGAAGTCTCATAGAAGTCTCATAGAAGTCTCATAGAAGTCTCATAGAAGTCTCATAGAAGTCTCATAGAAGTCTCATAGAAGTCTCATAGAAGTCTCATAGAAGTCTCATAGAAGTCTCATAGAAGTCTCATAGAAGTCTCATAGAAGTCTCATAGAAGTCTCATAGAAGTCTCATAGAAGTCTCATAGAAGTCTCATAGAAGTCTCATAGAAGTCTCATAGAAGTCTCATAGAAGTCTCATAGAAGTCTCATAGAAGTCTTATAGAAGTCTTATAGAAGTCTTATAGAAGTCTTATAGAAGTCTTATAGAAGTCTTATAGAAGTCTTATAGAAGTCTTATAGAAGTCTTATAGAAGTCTTATAGAAGTCTTATAGAAGTCTTATAGAAGTCTTATAGAAGTCTTATAGAAGTCTTATAGAAGTCTTATAGAAGTCTTATAGAAGTCTTATAGAAGTCTTATAGAAGTCTTATAGAAGTCTTATAGAAGTCTTATAGAAGTCTTATAGAAGTCTTATAGAAGTCTTATAGAAGTCTTATAGAAGTCTTATAGAAGTCTTATAGAAGTCTTATAGAAGTCTTATAGAAGTCTTATAGAAGTCTTATAGAAGTCTTATAGAAGTCTTATAGAAGTCTTATAGAAGTCTTATAGAAGTCTTATAGAAGTCTTATAGAAGTCTTATAGAAGTCTTATAGAAGTCTTATAGAAGTCTTATAGAAGTCTTATAGAAGTCTTATAGAAGTCTTATAGAAGTCTTATAGAAGTCTTATAGAAGTCTTATAGAAGTCTTATAGAAGTCTTATAGAAGTCTTATAGAAGTCTTATAGAAGTCTTATAGAAGTCTTATAGAAGTCTTATAGAAGTCTTAAAACGAGCAGTTTTAATATTTTTACGATACTTTTATACTAAGACTTTTATACCAAAACTTTTTAAAACTTCTCATACAAAATTTCAGAATCTTTTCAGCGCAATAATCCTTCGTGAACACGGCTAAGATAAAACATATCTACCGCGGATTCACCCCCACATTCTACTCACGATGGCAGTTGAGGCGGCGGGTATGGTTCGAAGTGCGGCGGAGGCAGCGGCGGTCGGTGTACCTGGTAACCGTGTCCGAGGCCGTACGGCGGCGGAGGCAGCGATGGCCGGTGTACCCGGTGTCCGTGTCCGAGACCGTACGGTGGTGGGTGGCGGTGCGGAGGGTGAGGAGGGTGATACGGAGGGTGAGGAGGGTGAGGACGGGGATGCGGAGGGTGGTGAGGGTGGTGAGGGTGGCCGTGGCCGTACGGTGGTGGAGCGTAGCCCGTCGAATGTACGCGGTGGCCGTGCCCCGGCACAGAAGAGCCTCCTCCGAATGAGGTATCACCCACGGACGATTCTCCCTCGAAGGACGTGTAGGTGTCTCCATCGGAGAAAGAGTTTCCTCCTGAAGAGCCTCCACCGAAGTCATCCGTCTGACCCCCACCAAAGGAACCGGAGTGACCACTGCCAAAGGAACTGGACTGACCACTGCCAAAGGAACTGGACTGACCGCTGCCAAAGGAACTGGACTGACCGCTGCCAAAGGAACTGGACTGACCACTGCCAAAGGAACTCGCGCTGACAATGGTGCCAGAGTCTTCGGGTGGCCTCAGAGACGTGGAGATGTGGACTGGTGGCGGCGGCTGAAAGGAGGAGTCGCTCTGCACGGATGTCCCGTGTTCGGTAACTGACCCGCTGAAACTAGTAAATAAACGTAAATCGAGAGGAATCATGTAAAAAACATGGATTATGAAAAAAATGGCACGAACCAAACAATGGCAAACAATGGCACGAAGTACGAACACATCAGGGCACATAAAACTGCATAGCGATGGTTAACAAGAGATATGATTAACGAAGAAATACTGCAAACGTTGACTTGCCCGATTTGTCGGAAGATGTCTGCAGCAAGCATCACCAGCTCTGGTAGAGGGACGAAAGGTTCAAATTCATCCGCCTGCTCGCCACCGATGTTCCCATACTGTAATTCGAAAAAGATATCTCGACCAATTGCAGTTTGCTTTACTCCAACAGTCTTGGAAAAGATAACCTAATATACCCAGTTCGAAAGTACCCGAAAAGTTCCAACGTACACATGTACTCAAATTGACCCGCGCACTGCAGGGGGGTTGATTTCCGCTCCCCTCAGGTTTTTCAAAGATAGCGAAAAAAACGGCGGCGCGCAGCGCCGCCGGGTTTTCGCACACCTGTCAGGACATCAATTGCGCACACTTTGAAAAACAAAATAACCTAGGGTCATCTCAGGTCAGGTCACCAGACCAGGTCAAGTGACCCCACCACCAAAAATGTTTGCAGTTGTGCCAAAGCCACAGTTTTTCACCGATCAGTTGGAAACTTACAGCATGTCATGAGGGCATACGTACTATAATTCGTTTATCTCGGAATTTTGATATCGGTGACCTAAGGTCAGGTCAATTTCGCAACCTCCCCATAATAAGTCAATTGGGAAATATACAAATGCTAAGGATATGCATGATATTAGTCCAATTACTTCTGGATCATGTTATTATAGGATAGTCTTGATGATCCAAGTGTAAGTTTTGTTCAGTGACCCCTATTGGGTCATTTAAGGTCATGCGAGGTCACCATCACTTTTTTGTCAATAACTCCCGACATAATGAAGATAGAAGTAAAACAGACATCACTGTGTTTGTCTCGTCAAGACACGTCATCCCATATGCAACATGCCCTACTTGGGTCACCACTTGACCTTGACCCGAGGTCAAATTTTTAAGTTAACTTAACAAGATAACCATGTATATCATTCAAAGCGCCTTGACAAGATAAACACAATGACGTAAACAGTTTTTCGTTATCTTTATTACATAAAAAGTTAATAGCGAAAAACGATTTAGCAAAAAAACTTAATTGTTTTCTTCTTTGACCTCTGGAGCCTCAAATATTGACTTTATATCAAATTTGAGGCCACCTCAGCGATTGTAAATTTCACTGGCTGGCGTTTTCTTTTTTCAGTTTGTTTCTAACTAGCATAGTTTATGAGATATATGGGAATTTATGGAGCGATGTCCTAAAACAAGAAAAACTGGAAAATTCGACCTTTGATAACCTCTGGTGACCTCAATGTTGACCTGACCTAAAACAATACTGAAATACTTTCGATAGAACATGTATCAAGCTATCAAATTCCGTTTTCTACTTCTCGCTACGTAGCGTAGTTTTCGAGATCTCAGGGGGGGCGGAAATCAACCCCCCTGCAGTTGGTGTTCGGCGCAAAGCCCCTGCAGTGCGCGGGTTAAACTCGAAAGCACCCTGCTCCGCACGGAGATAAGGTAAGTACATGAATGTGTGCAACCAGAACTTTGAAGCGTCAGAGCTGGGGACCACAAACAGAAATTTAGTTTCAATTTCCGAGCAAAAATTTAAGAAAATATCCCTTACGGGGATATTCTAACCCAGCCCGGCCGTCTCACCTGCCCAGGCACGCCGTCCGTGGTGACTATGATCGGGAAGGTGCTCGGATCCGATACGAACACAAACTCTCCGGTGACGTGCGGCCTTCCTGCGGCCATCACAGTCTGCGATCGTCCCGTGCGGGTGAACCCCGGTACTGGACGTACCTCCATGTTGGTCAGCCGCGCATGGTGGGTGACTAACGCCTCAGCACCCCCGTCCAGCGAGAAGACAAAGCTGAACTCCGGCAGCGTGTGCTGCTGTCCACGGATCAGTACCTGCTGAAGACGTCTACGAGCTGGCACCGGGCTGCTGGCGCCAGGAGCGGAGGTGCTCGAGCCAGAGGTGAACCCGTCGGAGCTAGACGAGAATCCAGGCGAGCTGGGAGAGAAGCTATGAGAGCTGGGAGAGAAGGTAGGAGAGCCGTGAGAGAAGCCAGGAGAGCTGTGAGAGAAGCCAGGAGAGCTGTGAGAGAAGCCAGGAGAGTTGGGAAAAAAGTCGCCATGGGTGGAAGGAAAGTCTCCGGCGCCCGGAGGGAACATGCCAGGTCCGTGAGGCGGCATGCCGAGTCCAGGAGGCATTCCTGGCCCATGCAGAGACATTCCAGGGTGGAACATCCCACCGAAACTGTGAGAGAAATCTGGAGAATGCGGCGGTTCTCGATGGCCGTCGAAACCCTGACCCACGTAGAAGTTGGAACCAGAGCCTGGACCACCGGAACCGCCAGAAAACCCAGAGCCAGAACCAGAGGAGCCAGAAAAATCCTGTCGGGAACCAGACTCGAACCCAGCCCCGGAGTCGAACCCAGAACTGAAACCGGAACCGGAACTGGAACCGAAACCGGAACCATGGCCGTCCCCGGAACCTGAACCGGAACCTGAACCAGAGCCTGAACCAGAACTATAGCCACTGGAACTGGACACCGAACCGAACCCAGAGCTGGAACCAGAGCCCGAACTTAACCCAGACCCCGATCCTGAACCTGAACCTGAGCCTGAGCCTGAACTGAACCCAGGTTCTGGTGCAAAATCTAAGCCAGTCTGAGGGAAAGACTCCACACCCGACCCAGAACTAGAACCAGAGCCAGAACCAAACCCAGACCCAGACCCAGACCCAGAACTAGAACCCAACCCAAACCCCGTCGCAGAACCAGACCAGGAGCCAGAGCCCGAACCAAGCCCAGACCCAGACCCAGACCCCAAACCAAACCCGGTCGCAGAACCAGGCCAGGAGCCAGAGTCTGAACTAAACCCAGACCCAGTGCTATAACCCGAACCCGAAGCAAATCCTGACCCCGAACTAGAACCTGAACCCGAACCAAGTCCTGAAGATCCTGAACTAGACCCGTGGCCAAAACTAGGTTCGGAGCTAAAGTCCGATCCCTGCTGGAAGCTGCTAGCAGACCCCGAGCCGGACACGGAGCCAGAGCCAGAGCCAGAGCCGGAGCCAGAGCCTGCTGTCGTGTCGTGTTGGAAGCCGCCAGTGCCCAGGTTGTCGGGGAAACCAAAGGGGTTTCCTGCCGCGGATTCGAAGGGTTTTCCTGACGAGAGGAAGCCGTCTTCTAGGCAGCAGACGTGGTCCGGCGCAGACTGGCCGCACGTGTACCGCTGCCGGGAGAGGAGAAGTCTAAGGTCAGACCGGGTCAGAGGTCAGGGTCACTGGATCAGTGGTTATTGAATGAAAACAGGCGTTGTACCGCGTTGTACCGCTGTGCCAAATGAGGTTTATTGCCAGGCCAAGTAATTGAAGATCCATGATAAGGCCAGATGAATGAATTGATAATATACTTTGTTTTTTATTACGAATGGGTTCAATAACCGATTCTGTATGTTAAGAATGCACTCTCGATTATGCAGACATAATTAAATGACAACTAGTAGCTGTAAAATGCAGTTATATTCAATTTCAGAGAAGAGCGCAACGGTCTTGCATGCCATCGTTTCGAATGGAACCACCGTTGTCTCGTGCAACGCCGTCGCTTTACTAAAAACTTATCGGTCACATGAATTATAAAATTAATATCTTACCACATTCAATGATCAATATTTTTCGTTACGAAGGCAAAAACGCCCTGGTTTATCGGCAAGTTAACAAAATCCAGGATATACGAGCAGCTTCATCTTACCGGCGTAAATGTAGCCTGATCGTATTGAGAAGATGGATGGTAGATATCCTTTGGCTGTTCATAAGTTATGACGTCCGCTGACAACACAAAGTTCATGTTAAAAACAATTGAACAACTGATCACATTTGGACCACATGAGCAGGGGCTGCAAGCCTAACAGCTAAACGAAACTTCTGAACTGTCTGCATGCTCGTCAGCAAATATATCATATCAGCCCTTCACTCAATCATTCAGAGTTCACCACGTGTCACCACAAACGACGCAACAAAATGTAGCTGCAAAGCGATTCACCACAGGAGACGACACCCCTAGACCGACTCATACCACAACTCTCCCATGGGAACTCACCGGAGGAACAGTACGAGGAGGGCACGCAGTGGCTGCGCGGAGGACACGTCGGCACCGATGAAGAGTCCCGATTCGACACCTCCGCTGCTCCCGACTGAACATCGACTGGAAGACGGTGAAACAAGTGTGCATTGGAGCGTTCATCGATAGGGGCACTGGAGCGTTCATCGATAGGGGCACTGGAGCGTTCATCGATAGGGGCACTGGAGCGTTCATCGATTGGGGCACTGGAGCGTTCATCGATTGGGGCACTGGAGCGTTCATCGATAGGGGCACTGGAGCCGATGATTGGTACGGAAGCGCCGTTGAATATTATCCTCGAATGTTTGCTTATTTCCAGAAATTATATTTTCATGCAAGCTCAAAGAGCATGCATGCCGAGAATTCCAAAAACTTTTTAAAGGTAAAAAGAATGTCGCATTCAAATGCATACCATCAAAGATGAAAAGACTGGTGATGCTGGATTAGCATCTTTCACATTGTCCTCAAACGATATCACAATTCCTTACCCGTCCAACTCAGATTGTAACAACCACTTAGTCTTAAAACCCACACCAGAGTCCGGCCCCATCTATGTATAAGCCCCCCCCCCCCCCCCCGGAGAGCCGTACCGGAGTCTGACGCAGCCTGATGGGAGTCTGGAGGAGGGCCGAACCGATCCAACACCGAGGGCCGCGCGCCCTGTTTGACGGGCACAGCGTTTGCCGCTGCCAGCAGCGCCGCTAGCAGGAGGGCGCGAGCAGCACCCATACCCGGGGAGGCGAGCTGAATGAACACGGGGCTGTAATGTGCAGCACCGTACAAATATCAGTAGAACACTGCTCATATCACGATCAAAAACTGAACCACAATAAGACCGGCATCACATTTTCCAACACATTAGAAAACGCGAATGGTGATTTAAAATAACTATTCACTTAAATAGGTACTATTAAACACAAACTTTCGTGAGCGACAGCGAGATACGCATTTAATAATTTTAGCCGATGATGTCGCTTGCTTACGAACAGGTTTGTTCGTGAACTGCCTGCTTATCTCGAAAAAGGAACGAGCACTGAACAGAATACAATCTAACTTCAGGTAGTATTGACAATTACTGAGAAAAAAAATCAATATTGATGTAAACGTAAAATACAAATCGTACGATTCAACATGCACAGAAAGACCAGATAAAACACGTTATAGCAGCACGCAGTCACTAACCTTGCGGTTCCAGGTGGCCGGCTCTCAGTCACGCCTGTCCGGGTGTCGCCTCCCGCCACCGCAAACACACAGCCAGATCCTTCTAAAACTGGGCCCCCGCGCCCCGGCGAGCCGCAGACGGTGACCCAGCGCCTCGGGCGTAACGTCACCGCGCAGCCAATCACAGGCGGCCACGCGTGCTAGCCGGCACAGTCCACCAACCAGGAACCGGCGGCCGCTGCGCACGCGACGGCGGCTTTCCGTGTCGGGTCAGAAGAGGTGAAAATTTGTCTACCCTAGAGGTGTTCTTTATGTCTTGTTTCTCCGATAAAAGCACCACATTATGGCATTGTTTTATGAGTTCAATTCGCTTTTAGAATAAGCATTTATACGCCAGAAAAATTTGCTATAATAAATATATTTGTTTCAATAAACGTTTTAATTTCTGAAAGTGTGGTAGATATTGAATCCATTCACTTACATATCTGTCTGGATGGCGCAGATCGTAATGCCAAAAGCCTGATATAACGCTTAACCCGGCAGTCACTGGGGTATATTCTGTAACACGACTCACTGGGGGGGGGGGTAGCCCCCCCCCCCCCCGTATCTTCCGAACCAATAATCGCATCGGGACGCGCAAGGCGGCATTCGAAAGCTCTTATTAAGATAAACCTAACGCATACTTAAAATTGTCAAATGAAGGTCACATGTCAGGTCACGGTCAAGTCAAACGTCAAAATCGCGGTATTTGAGTTTATGTACAATACTTGCCATTCATGGCCTTCGATTGTGCCTATAATCACCCAAAGTGTTGTCAAGAGTATGATACATATCCCACATGAGCTAAAGTGAGAATGTTGGAAAAGATCAAGGTCAGTGTCAGGTCACAAAAGGTAACTACACACAAAATATCTACGAAAGTCATGCAGCACATGTTTTATGGATGTGTTTACGCGTAGAATTCGATAGTGATAGTCATTTTACCACCTGACTTCATTTACGTGAAGTTAGTGCTAAGTTCAGGTCAAGTTCAGGTCACTGAAGGTACAAATTTGAAATTGATAAATCGAAGAAATGACAAAAGCATGTTTCTATATCACTTTTATCTAAAAAAATACAGTGCTGGCATTTATTTGTCTGTAGC